>JASANN010000555.1:0-77693 GCA_031762395.1 Calameuta pygmaea
ACACACACACACACACACACACACACACACACACACACACACACACACACACACACACACACACACACACACATATAAATATATAACGATCGTGTGAGTGTGCATTCATACGTATATATATATATATATACAGCTGCATTCAAACCCTATAGTATATGCACTCTAGTAGGGTATACGGGTATTGTTTGCGCCTGAGCGTATTGATAGCTGCAGTTGGAAGCCGACAGGGTGCAGTCGAATCACGCCGAGTCCTGCCGACATCGCAGCGCTGTGGAAAAGAGACGCAACGTAGTGGAATCCAGTGCGTATATAAAGAGCGACGTACTCGAATGGGACGCTCGTAACGGTCGTTTGTGTTTGCTGCACCGAGTATCGGCCAAGTGGTAAAGACAGACAGACAGACAGACAGACATACAGAGAGAAATGCCGAAGGTTGAAGAGTAGCTGGCAGTGGTGGTAGAACTGCCAGCAGTAGTAATATCAATGTGTACGTACAGTAGTAGAGTACCGTAGCTATATATAGCATTTATAAGCGTAGTACTCGCAACGACCGTGGTAGCAGCAGTCGATGCCGAAGGAGCAGAGTAGGGGCAGAAATTCGTAGTAATACCAGTAACAGTAACAAAGTAGTGGTAGTAATACTAGATGGCAGTGGTGGCAGTACCAGCAGTAGCAGCAGTAGTACAAGCGGGTGGTCCGTCGTTGCTGGTAATAATGTTAGGTTAGGTTGGACGTAAAATGTCGAGTAGGTAATCGGGAGCCAGAAATGGGTACCCAGCTACTTTATCTATCGCACTGACGATAATGCAAAGTGAATTTATCATGAGATGATTTAATTAATTTTTTAAAGAGAAAATTTTACTTTATTTATTTATTTATTTTTTTCTCTCTTAGGAAAATCAAGAACACGCAGGCGGATCCACTCGATCCGACTAGTTCCAACTGACCTCGCCAACGTCGCTGACTTCCTTGGCGTCGTCTTCGGCAACGACGGCGGTTAACCGCAGAGTTACATATCTTACATGACACCTTGGCGCGCAGAGTCTCGGCATAGAGAAATTTTCAGTTCTTATTTCGGTGTCTTGTTTCGCAGGTGTTGATCTGCTGGCTGTTAGTTTACGTTAAGATTTTTACAACGGGTTAGCTATTCGTTATTATCCGATCTAGATGTATTACGTGGAACAACTAGGATGCGGAACGACTTTTATCAGTGGATTTGTTGATTCTTTGTACTGCGAGACAAGCTACGGGTTTACGCTCGAATAAGATTTGGCTGCGTGTCAGGCCGTGAGTCACGTATTGACTTTAGCCTAAGTCGTGTTCCTAGGCACGTAGGTACCGTCAGATAAAAATACGTTGGGCACGCGTACGACTGGCTTAACCAATTCGTAGTAAAATTTTAGGCAGGTTGACGTGGAAAGACTGATAATGAAAATATTTTTTTTTTCTTCTACACATCATAATATATTATGAGTGTCCTAGTTTACGTATCCGGCGAATCGTTAGACGCTGATAAAATTGCGTAGGATTTTTTATTTTCTCGATTGTAATTAATTGGTCGTTTTTTTATTTTTCACTATACCTAAAATGGCAATGCGCCACCATGAAGACGCCGGTAGCTATGGAAACGTGAGCGAACTGAGTGAAAGCGTGAAATTGGTGAATGCATACAATAAACCTTGAATCGGTACAATCGAAATGGCGGTAATGGTATGATAGAACGTAATAAAGTAACATTCCACTCCATTGAAATCGCGCACTGTTGTATGCACTATCATTGGCGAGTAATGGAGTTGCACATCATCACAGACTGTATAATGGGGAAGCAAGACAGTTTTCTGCAACGAATTCGTAGATTTCGAGTAAATTCGTAAATTCAGTAAATTCTCTGTAGAGGCTTAATTTTATTTTCATCAAAGATAAGATATAGATTTTTTTTTTACAAAATCCGATAATTTCTACATTAAAATATGCACGATTGGATAACAAACGTCAATTCACTCCCGAGGATCCACCGTTCGGGTATACTGATAATTACGCGTGAAATAATTAATACTGATAATTAATTATTAATCTGAGAAACGTGAAATATTTTTTTGAAAATATTATCTTCTCCTTATGTGTGACACTTTGAGGTCACACGGTGTAGCCCATAAGTCTGGTTAGGTACGTAATGTTTTTTATCGTTCGTTGAGGAATACAAAAAAAAAGTGCATTTATTGGAGCGTATCGAGCTGCATTCCTCAGGATGGATTGCGGCAGAAGAGATCGGAGGATGAATCGCGACAAGAAAACTCATCAGGCACGAAGGGTTATGTTCGCGAAGATTCACATGAACGATGCGGCTAAGAAGTGCAGGAGGATCATGCGGAGATGAAAGAAAGGCCGAAAAGAATGAGATACAAAAGAGCAGAAAAGACAGGATGAAGAAGCCAAGAGACGAGGAGGAGGAAAGACGAAAAAGAAGAAGGAAGAGAAAGAAAGGGGTTCGGCCGGAAGAGAAGAAAGGAAAGGTAGCCATTGGTGCCGCAGCGAGATCGAACCACGGATGATCGCGCAATCCTTCGTAATTATAGTGATATCTCGATAAGCACCGATCGCGCTAACTGCACAAGGACAGGCCTACATCGCCATTAGCTCGTCCTCGTCCTCGCGGTCGTTTAAAGAAGATTGCCTCGCGATTGAATATTAACCTATTTAGATCGCCTAGCTGAACAGCATTGCCGAGGGATGCAACAAACGGTTATGGGACGTGTTATAAATCTATACGTTATTATATATATATATATATATTCTATTGGTAATTAATCAGGAGTCCCAGAGCTATCAGAATGAAGATTCAAGCTCGACAAGAAGGACGGAAAGTGAGCAGCATAGCCCGTAGGGGGTGGTAAATAAAAAAAAAAAGTACTGGATGACGAAGAGAGAGAAGGAAAAAAAAAAGTAGATGAAGAACGGGCAGTGTCACTGAAAGATTCGTCGATAATGAGGGTAGTTGGGAAAGCGAGAAGGTATAGATAGGCAGTGATAGGTGTAGGAGGAGGAGTGGGGGAAGGTGTGGGCTGCTGAGGATCAGTCGGCGGGATAGGTTGGTTCGAAGGGGTAGTTTCTACTGGGTGGCTGAGTGGGTGGGTGGGTATATTGCGGTTGCAGCAAAAGCTTTCTCTCTCTCTCTTTCTCTCTGGTCGTGCTAGGTCGCTAGTCGGGCTGCACTCCGTAATGAATGGTGCACCGCGGGGCAACGCCCTGTCAGCCAGCTGACTGAAATGAACCGAGTCAAGCCGAAGCTTACCGAACGGAGCCGACGTCTGATCCGAGGAGTGCCTGAACCATATATGTATAATACATATATATATATATATATATATATATATAACTGCATAGCCTGTCGTAGGTCCTGTATGTGTTCCATAGTCTTGACTGATCCCTCCCCTCCCCCCCACTCTGAATTTCCTTCAACGACCCGACCTCGTTCATGGTTACCTATATATATTACCTAGACTACCCCTTTTCCAATATTCACAACCGATATCCCACGCCTCAGCGATGCTATCGGGGGGGGGGGGGGGGGTCGGCATCGTTTTATAACTATACACCTACTACCCCATTGCCAACTCGGCAAACTCTTCCCGCGAATGCTGCCTTTTAATTCCAAAGCTTTGCAAGCTCGCTGCGACTACCTTTGCGAGGGACTTCTCGCTGAGAAGTTTGTTCCGAGACGAAAGTCTGGTCTTTCTATTTATTGAATAGGAAGGCTGCTCACTTTCTTTTTCTCTCTCTCTCTCTCTTTCTCTCTTTCTCCTGTGCTTTCTCTGACACTATACATACAATGCTGCTTTTGTTCGCCTTACGTGCGGCAGGAATTGAATTTCCTTGAATAATAACGCTGCGGGATGAGAATTCTAAGCAGATCCATATGTATATATGTACCTCTCTCGTGTAGTTATTACGTATGCACCCTTATTAGAGAGACGATCATACGTAAAAAAAAAGGTCATCGATCAAACTAGCACGTGGACGAATATTACTTTTGATCTTTGACCCGGGATACTGTATACATACTACCTCTGGGATGTCAAAGAACCGGCAGGATGGACAAATGGAAGTTCCGTTACCTGAAACAAAAAAGAGAGGAGAATTCAATTTGATAATCGGGACATTTTCTTAATTGGCTGAAGTGAATTAAAAAATTCTATCAGAGTGGCCCCGAAAGCGTTAAAAGGGTCGCGGCGTTCGATATTGTCAGCCGGATGGTCTGGATGCCTCGTGGGTTATTGGGGACACGTGGATAGACGAGACGACCGAGATAAGGATCTAGGTGCAGTGGGTGAGCTGTAAGAGAATTCTCTTAAGGCTTTGCTCCAGGTAGGTGGATGCACTCGAATGAATGCAAGAAGGGGGTTATTTGGTTTCCGTGTTCCCGGGGTGAGTTCCGGTATAGCGGGCGTAGCCTGTGACGTCACGCGGCGAGAGGAGCGTCGCCCGGGCGAGTGGAGTATCGACCGAGGTCCGGCGTCGGGACGCCGACCCCCGCAAACCGTGACGTCACAGCGTCAGCTGCTACGCCGCGACGCCGTAGCCGGGACTCTGGCCCCGCCGGCAATCTGCACGCCGGAAGTTCCAATTTCTGTTCCGCGGGAGCACGAAATTGCGTCCAAGAATGAAAATAAAAAAAAAAGGTGTCAACCATCTCTTTCTTTTCTCTATCCCTCATTCACGTGCTTCTCTCTTGACCCATCGGACGCCCCTGCTTCCTCCTCTTCCGTTTCCTTACCTCTCAGTCTTCGATCCCGTCTTTTATCTTCTCTTTGGGTAAAAATCCCAGAACGCTACGACCTACCAGGAAATGAAGTCATAGACGCTCCAGTCACCGTTTGCGAATTCCTCCACTTCCGCCTGGGCGTAAACATACCTCTTGACTAGCCGACTCTATTCAACCTACGTGCATCCACGTATGTCTGCTACTTTCACGCGTGCATCGACTCGGAATTTTATAAGACCAGAAAATACAACCGTGCCAACGCCCTGCGCGCCTCCTACAATTTTACCTGCAAATTCAATCTGTACCACGTACGTAGACAGTACTTAAATTCATCAAAAATCAGTGAATTAAAGTTCCTACTGCGTCCGTCAGGTCCAACATCAAGGAAGCCAACTTCCCTGAACCTAGTCCACTTCAACGGACCCACGCAAGACAGTCGGAAGAGCTTCGGTCTCTCGAATCCTCCAAACGGATCATCAGCGCTGATCCTCGACCCGGCCGCTAAGTACGCCAATTGGCTAACGCGACAAATGAATAGGATAAAACAGATTGAATGTCCGATAGATTAGAAGCATCAGTCGCTCAACAGTAGTCAGGCGTTCGGCTTCCTGTGACGCATCGGATCGGATGAGCCAGGAGGAACGAGGAGACACGGTGCACGCCTGGTACCACCAGCCACTGACTATCAGCCTATCACCTCCATCAGCTCCTCCTTCCCCTCCCCTTACCCCCCTACCGCCCCTTATCATCATTTCTTCACGCACATTCGCTCTCGTTGCGTACCTACCCCACTTCACCCCCTTGGCTCTCATACAGCAGCCTTGCTCAACCTATCTAACCTTCTACTTGTCTTTTTCTATACCACGTGACATGGCTGATCACTCAGTCGCTCTATAAGACACCCACTTCCTATTCTCTAGTGATCCCAGAGGATCCCTGTTCCAGGATAATCCTGACCCAGGTACCAACTGTTCACGTCTCAACATACCTCGAGTCGTCCTAGTCATGTATTACATTATATACGTATATATCTTTTGTCACGCGCTCAAGTATAATTTTCAGCCTGGTTATTCGCAGATAGTTTACGCTTTGTGGGATAAACGTGCGCCGATCGATCGATAATGCACCTAAGTTATCAGCCCTACGACATTACGTCAACTTGGTTCGCGAACCAGTGGGAAATTATCTCGACCTGGTTCGATCCGAGTGCCGTATAATTTCATCGGCTATATGTGAAAGGAACGTAAGAACAATGCAGCGAGCAGTAAATCTTTTGCATTCATAAATCAATGTAGATAAATTTTTTTTGAGGTTAATTTTTTTTTCAAAACTCTTTAGTTAACATAACTGCACTTTAATGCATTCGCTCGTATACTACGTACGAAGTATGAAGAGTGTATGGAAGGTTACTTCAGTCAGCCAACCTCCTATCGACTCGACGACTATACGAGGTATAAACAGTCGTAAAAGACGCAGAAGACGAGCGGCGTGTCTCTCTGGTCTTTTCTTTTTTTCCCTAAGAAGAAATATTCCGTAGATATGGACTTTGTTCGGAAAGTTGCAGTATACTCTTTCTCTTTCTCTCTTTCTCTCTTTCTCTCTCTCTTGTCTCGTTATTTATCGGCACGACGAAGCACATAAGCTACGGTAAACAGAGATCGCGTCCTCGCTCTATTACTTGCGACGGCAGACATTACAAAGCCTCCTAACGTACCTGGATTCTCCAAAGAAATACCAATAAAGAAAAAAAAAGATTGTTAAAGAAAAATTTTCCATACCATTATTATATTTAAAAAATCAATTACAATTCCCCGACAATAACGTGTCACGTGGTTTACGAATTGTCGCCATATGCAATCCTTATATCGCGTAGTTACTTATTTACCCGCTGACGGCAGGCAACCCAATGGCGCTGGGGTAGTGGCGTAGGCCCGATCCAGCCTGGAATACAAAAGTGACTTGAGGCTCTGCGTTTAAACTGAAATGAGTGCCTATTCCTCGGCCAGGACCATTAGTCGGTCTAGCACACCAAATAAAAAAACGGAACAGCGTTGAAACTGCATTCTTGTCAAGTACGTTTGCGTCTACTAAGCAATCGTTGTTCCGTGCAAGGTGAGCTGGCATACTTTCCCAGGAAGCGTTAGGGAATTTAATTTAGCATCAGACCTGGACCAGGTCTGAGTCAACCGGTCTGCAGTAGACCTGATTGGGACTTTAGACGAAGGAAGCGGGATACGAAATAAAATGTATACCTGAATGGTACGTTGAAATAAAATAGAAAAATTCCGTAAAGAAAATATATATATGTATATATACACACACCGATGTAGACACTCTTATTTATTAACCCACGAGACTCATACCCGTCGTAAGAATCTATTAGGCCGTCTCGTAGAAGAAATCAGCTGGGTACATCGGTGGCTGGAAAACTCGATGAAAAATCGTAATGGATGGCTGTACCCGGGGTACAGGGTATACAGATCCATCGAGATTGTCGGTGGCGTACGCGAGAGGCAGTCAGGTAGATACCTACCCACTGCGATGTTGCAACGAATAGTCAAGGTTCACGGGAGAGGTATGCGGATCTGAGAAAGAGATAATACCTGGCAGACAAAACGAACCTCATAGAAGGTATACATAGATAGGCATGGGGTCTTGGCTGGTTAATAGGATGCAGCGATTGTTCGCGTTCCTCTCAGTCTCCCTATATTGATATGCAACACAGCATGATTAATTAAGGAAACGTTTAATCAGCCTTTATCATGAAAATTCGATCTGCTGAAGAAATCCTTGATGGGTGCTGTCTGACCATTACGTATTTTTTCTTTGACTACTATGATGCTTATGAAACATCTATGTATATGTATATATATATGTTTGCCTTGAAAAATTTTCACAGCGAATTACGGTAATCAGTATCTCGTTGCGTGATTAACGGGATTCGGATAACGATGGATAAGGAGGAAAAATTCTTTGGAAAAATTAACATCGTGCAACCGTGTCTATGGAGTATCGTATGGGTAACGTATGCATACGAGTACCACGTGCAGACGGTAAGCTCGGTGGACTCTAGAAAAAGTTTTAAATATAAGGGGGAATTGTAGTTTGAAAAAAAAAATAAAAATAAAAGTGAATATGTATATTCTCTTTGACTTTTATTTCTTTCATTTTATTCGGAATGTTTTTACCAGACCAGTGATAGGGAATGTCGTGCAGTCCCCTTGTTTCAAAAGTTTATTGACATTACCAAGAAGGAAGATTCTTGGATAATTCGCGACCGAGGAAAGGCTAGGAACTTCCAGCATAGAGATCGATAGAGCGTGGACGAGGTGGCGGTGCGTTACGTAAAGAAATATATAACAGCCAGCAGTAGGATTCGATTCTGAGCGCTCGCGCGGGCATGACCTGCTCAACATTCCACGTTGAAATACCGAAGGCTCCGTTCGCGGCAGTAACACGGGAAATGCCACTAAGATTGATACCTTGATTGGTCGTTAAGTAAAAGTCAAAATAAAAGTGTCCGAGATGCATGAATAATTCGTGCGTAGAATTAGTATGAATTTATTCAAAAAAAAATTTTTTTGCAAATTCGCGCTCAGATCAGAATACAGCATGGTTGTGAATTGACCGAGAAGAACCTATACAGGTACAGCATAGCAAGTAATCCTTAATTAAGAAAATCCCCAAAAAAAATTCCTGATAAGACACCCAGCTAGTAGGTAGGTCAGCGTGTCTCGAGAGTCAATGCTCCCAGAGCATCGCAGGTAGGAGCTGTAAATGTGCCGATTTCTCGTGTTCGCATTGAAAACAGTGAAAAAAGTAGCAGCGCGATCCATAACGCGAGCAACGGCGTCCCTCGCTGCCAATTAGCCGTTTAACGTCGGCATCGAGCGCGCAAGAAGTCGATCGGCGAGGCGACGCACGTTTTAAAATCGAGCGAGCCGTTTAATTGGAGTCGCGCGTGGGAAAGTTTCGAGCGCCGAAGGGCGGGAATTTTGAAAAGTTGATCGTACGCGCGTAACGGTTAAGGAGAATCCTTTAAATGAGGTAAGAAAAAAAAAAAAAGGGTTAAAAAGTCAATCTAACAAGTGCGCAATAGGTGGACGAGGCGCGTGTTATTGCCAATCAGGATCACCGAGAGTCCTGGGGGGCTTGGAAGGATAACGATCATGACGTCCTGGTAACTGCCCATCTGTAAAGGACGGTACGTCACACAGGATCCACCATACCGATCTCGATCCATATCCAAAGCAAATTGCCCAGGCATTTATCACGGCACGCTTCTCCTTGCTCCCTGCTGCCCGCGACGTCGTCCCTGCCATCTTTGATCCGTATCACTTGGGCTAGGGCGATATATATTTATGAGCCCGTAATAACACGTGGCGCGGAGTGATACAGGATGTCGTTCGAGCGGCAACAATGTCGGGCGTGGCTTGTACCGTTTATCCGCTTGTAAAAATTTCGAAGGTTCTCATCCGCCGACATTTTCGAAATTCACAAACTTAATTTACCCAGGACGCGCGACACGTGAAAATTTAATTCCCAGTCGCAAGCAGTCGACACGTGTTCTTGACGTCACTTTAAGATTCCTAACCTCCCTGTGACTTTTAGACAGTGGCGCCACCTGGGAGGCCATCCGACGAGCAAAGGCAGCAACTTCCATGACTGTAAGTCGATTGGCCGCTGGTTTCCATCTACCGTCGCTTCGCCGATAATTGGACGACGTTTTCGTCCCGGCGACCCGAGTCGAGGCTTCGCTCATCCAACAGAGAGAAAGAAACTCGAGCGAGAAAACAACAAACACTTTGTCGTCTCGTCTTCCTCGATTAAACTCGATACAAATTCAAAGCCCAAGGGCTGTCAAAGCCCACGCGCCTTTTAAAACTCAACCACCAGTCCAACCGATTACCGATGCTTTCGACTCTAAAAAAAGATCGCGTTGGTGCAACGGACTAGTGCATTAGCCGATTCCTTCGTTTTTCGTACAGCTATACGTACATCGCTTATCCATCCTTCCAATGTAATCTACGGCTCTCGTACGTCCTACAAGGTAAAAGGGGGTCGGCCGTACATGGTAAACAGTAGCATAAAAGAAAAATAGCCGACGGCTCTCTCGTGTAGAGTTTAGACGTGATTTTAACACCTTTGGCTGTTCACTTAGCGGACCTTTTCTCTTCCTGCGCAACGTTACTCTAGCCGCGCGATCCTATCGCCGTGCCTGAATCTGCACTGGCCGTTTCACTTAACACCTATGGACTCAGTCACTTAGCGACTGCGTCTCTAGCAGTCGTTAACGAGACATCTCGGCAGAGATCGGTAACTAGAGAAAATTCTTCGTAAGGCTATATTCCCGGTTCCTCCTGTACCGGTGATGCATAGACAATATATATTTATATATATCCCATATATATGACGTCCTTGCAGCACCATCCTCCGTGTATACATATATATATATATTGACTGCATGTAAAGTCTTGTTACTATCCAAAGATGAAACGTTACTCGGCAAGGCATACCGATCTACCTCATCTACTCGAGGAAAGATCACGCACTCCGCGCGCGCAAAACAGCATTCATGGACGGGATGACTGGCTTACCTTGACGAGGTCTTTCCACTCGTGCTTGGGAATGCAGCGTGCATGGACCAAGAGGAAGGAAAAGAGGAAGGCGAAAGGGAGGATCGAGGGGAAAGAAGAAGAAGAAGAAGAAGAGGGGCAGGTCGTGGAAGGACGTCGAAGGATGGACGGGAGCAAGGGAATTGGGTTAAGAGTCAAAGCTTCAATGAAGATACAAAAGTTAGCGTACAGGTGGCGCCAGGCGTAGTAAAGAAAAAAAAAAGTACGCACTAAATATTTGAGGTTAGAAAATTACACGGAATCGCATTACTCCTCGCTGTCGTACATGGGAAGATCGTATTGTCGTTCGCTTGTGAGAAACGTCCTGACGATTTTCAGGGATACCAATACCAATTTTCTCGTGGAGTATGAAAGAAAGAAAAAAACTTTTTTTTTTTTCTTAAATCTTTCCGAGTTCATTGATCCTTGTCCCTTTCTGAACTCTTCTCGGAATGCCTGCGTGAGCGGGATAAATCCCTCAGGGTGTAATGCGAATCAAAGGTACACGCGGCAGCTCTGTGTATCATTTAACTGGTATATAAACTTGGTTTATATATACATATATGTATATGCTTACAAGCGAAGTTCACATTGCCTTTGGCGGGTATCTTATCAATCGAACGATTTGATGTCGCTCTACTCGGAATATGCTTCGAGAGTTATACATATACCATTCGATATCAGGGTATATATCGACACGACGAATGTTGTGTCTGCGAGATTCGCGATAATACCGGCCAACCGAGCGCATTGTTATGTCACTAGGATATCTCAATTATCCCTAGCACCATGGTTATTTACATTATAGCTATATACAAAACGATACAGAATCCCACGTGTGTATATATCGTCATGTATACCTATATACAACCAATCAAGATACAGTTATAGTACGTGGCTATCCTGTACGTACGAATCAAAAATTGTCCTTGGACAGTATGAAAATTATTTTGAAAAATTGAACCGAGTCACCCGTTAGGTGTTTTACTATAAGAAAAAAAAAAATCACAGCAGAGATTTCGAAAGTTTCAAATGGAATATCCTTTTGCAAGCGATATAAATCTATCGATCACAGTTGTCTCCCCGTATAGGCAATATAAGGGAGTCTGGCTCGCGTGACTCAACATGCAAATGAACGGCAGGTAGCTATTAATTTGTTACGTGTTTAACCCAAATAGCCATTCTAGGATAGGTAGACGATCGCGCTTACCACGATTGCCAGTATTAATGCATGCAGATACGGAATGGCGAACGGCGCCATTCCCCATAAGGCAAGGTCCGATCCCGGTTCTTGAGGTCTCCGCAAGAGACACCGTCGCGGCGTTCCTTGGCGCACTGTATATATATATATATACATACGGTGCACGTACATTAACGTTACCGGGTTCTTTTACATTGGCACGAGTGACGTATGTCTACAGATATAGAGATACACGTAAAGACGTGGGCGTGTAAGAAAAGATTACATGGTGCGGATTAAAGGGTTAAATAAAAAATAGAAAAATTTTATCTAACACATATATATATATATATGTAAAATCCTAAACCGTGGAGAAATCATAAATTCAACTCTGGTTATAATGCATTGGATTTCGTTCAATGCGAAACGTACCTGTCGAACACCCTCGGGCTCAGGCATATCGCATATGGCGTACGTTATGGTATAGCTGTGCTCTTTTCACGAACGCCGGAGCCTCGATTCAGCCGGCAGTACGTGGCGTATGCGGTATACCGTCACGTGGTGTAACATGGGATATAAAGGTGTAACATAATGTCAGGTAACCGGAGGCAGAAGGAATGCATGGAATCGAGTCCTATCAAAGCGTGTCGTACGCGCGCGCAGAATAATACCCGAGGATCGTGTGTTCTCTTGGGGCACTAATGATGACGAAAGAAAAGTCAACAAACCCATTGACTCGCGTACGCACCTCCACGCGAAATGACCCGGTGACTCATTGTACGAGCGATCACATGCGTAACGTGTAGCATGCAAGGTGTTCGCCATATGTTGCTGCTACGTTACAGAGTATTTTCTATATAGACGGCAAAGGGCGTAACCAGGACTCTTATCATAGAGGAAAAATAAGGTCTTATGGGTAGGTCCGGGTGAGGAGGCTGTTTATTTGTGAGAAAAAGAGGAAAAAAAAAATTCTGGAAAACTTGGATATTCCATACTTGGAAAGTTTGACCAATCGGATTTTTATCGATCTTTCCATATAAGGGTAGACGTTTTTTCTTTCCAGACTTTCTCTCTGATTTTTTTATGAGCATGATTAATCCGAATTCCTCCCTCCCCCCCCCCCCCTGTCCTGCACGTGTTCGACGGGTCGGTCGGTAGCAATATTTTTTTTCTATTGTTCTTTCATTCCGATGAAAGTGTTACGCGAACGATATGACATTTAAGCACGCGCAATTTACTCGGAGACCGAGATAAAAAAATACTGGAAGTGGAGAACCGATTGCGAGTAATTATAGAAATACGTTTCGTGACTTTCGCACAGCCAGTCGAGATATCAGCGACGTTCAAGCGGATACTGGCACAGGATTCCCACGGTATACGGAGTAAAAGCTTTTTCGAACATCCCCAAGTCGGGCACAGGACTTTTTTTTTTCTCAACATTTATACAGCCCTGCCTCGTGCCGTTTTACAATGGACGGGAGTCTAATTATCCTGTAGGTCATATATATATATATATATGTATTACTGTATGCCAATACAATATATGCACGTTTATTATCGCAACCTCGCAAGTATCCATTATCCACATCACGAATCGATCGCGAGAGACGCGTGTCGCGGATTTTCCAGGAATCCTGGCAGCTCGACTGGCGCCGATAATTCATTCCGACCCCTCCCGCCCGTCGCGATCCTAGCGGACCGACCGTGAGTTAGCTTGCGATTAATCCTGACGTATGGACGTTATTGAAATAAAAGGCTGCCAGCCGCCTTAACGATCATACCTCGAGAGTACGTGAGACCGAAGAGGGAGACCCCGACAATCATTCCGTAGAAGCGCCTAGAAAGTTGACGGGGTGTAAATTAAGATAATGCAAAGAGAAAAAAAAAAAAGAAAAAAATCCTAGAGTTATGCCCGGCTGCTATAATCGCACCCGAGTATACATACGGCATGGCTGTATAATGCTCGGTGAATATGCCAGGAGAAAAACATGGCCGCTCTGTTATTTTTCTTGTCTCTCCTTTAATGCACACGCCGTAGTGATGCTTAGAGCTTTGCAACGGGAGAAATCTATCGGTGGTATTACTTTGTTAACAAATCAAATTGCACTTTAATCCACGTATTTAATGGCAATTCCGACGTCACGCGGCAATCGCACAATAGCGTTTAATAAAGGCCAGTGCGAATAATGGCCAGTTGTAGTACAGAGAGGAAACTGTTAGAGACCGTACGCATATACATATATGGGTATACCGGCAGGTAACCCGCAATCCAACAACAACACACTTCATATAAACCAAGTTATTTACGATCGCATCAACGTCACGCCGTCTTCTGCGCAGCCATTGGCTGTCGGAGATCGAGCACCGACAACTGCAATTCGAATATTTTCTCCGTATTGTTTTGACGGCAAAGGAAGAAGGATGGAAGTACGTTAGAGGGGGGAAAAAACAAAAATAATAATAATGATAATTCCAAGAAATAATATCGTACGAAATAAAACGTTAAAGAAGACGGACTATACATACCTACTGCAACCGATTGACTGACTGACTGACTGATTCACGAACCGTTTGCCAGTCTCCGTGCGTTCCCGATAAGATTTCCCAGGAGGCAAACACTGGGAATTAAATTTAATTCGCTACGCTACGTGCCTTCTAGGGCGAAGTGCCACTGGATCTACACAACGGGCCATTGTTTTCCCTTGAGTTGAGAGTAGCGGCGACTAATGACGACGTTAAATCCTGAACAAGGTAAATCTATAAATTTAACTCGTAGAATTGGACTCTATTGGAATCTGCACTGGGCAATAGCAAAATATTTAAGAGACTCCTTTCTGCGTTTAAAGAGGAAAAGTTTTACTTTATTTACTCGTACTTGGTCATCGCTATCTGACATGTCCATACTTGCAATAGATCTCAACTGTATTTTTAAAGTATGTAAATATAGACAATCTGCGTATCTTTGGCATCCTGGAAGGCATCAATTCACTTTCATTAAGAGAGACCCCACGTCGTTTATTCGCCATTTCTTCTTCTCGATGGTTACATAGCCGTGAAAGATACGCCGTGAAGGTGCCGGCTCACGTAAACTAATCAGCCACAGTTATTACGCGTGACAAAGCAAATTACTGTAACGCGAAGCTACGTATTTATAATGGGGCCCGCATAGCGTACAACGTGGTTTCATCGTGTTTACTTTTACAAGTTGTAAGAGCCCACGTATATACTACCTGGGACTTGGCTTACGTGTAGATTATAATATCGCATGCCTCCTGGTCCGTCCGACCAACTGATTTCCTAGCTACTACTATAACCTCCTCCGCCTCAGACCTCAGCTAACTGGCTGGTTAGTTGTGACTAGCATCGTCTGGCCACCTTGTGGCCGCAATGCAAACTTGAGTACCAACCGTGTTTACATCATTCTCTACGAACGTGCCTTCGCATAGCTAATCCTCATTTGGACGACCGTTGGGGGGACGATGGGCTGCTCGGTACTTCTTGAGTTGACTCCAGGATTTTTAACTCTCAACTGACACACAGCTCTGATTTTAGGAACATTACAACGTGAGTTCTGTCAGATCTAGATCCGTGAAACTCAATTGCTAGGCCGTTACGACGAGTGGAATAAACCTCAAAATTAGACCCTTACTTGACTCACGACGCAGTCCAAACGATTTTACCGACTTGACATCAAAGGATAATTATGTAGAAGGTATTTTCTAGTTTATTGAAAATTCACCCAGAAACAAACCCCCGAGAGGATGGCTAAACGTAAAATAAGTCCGTGACAAACGTACACGTACAGTTAAATGTTGACATTTCTAAAGAATTACACTGCTCATTGTACAGCCGCTTTAAATAATAAACTAAATAATTATAGACTGTCTTCGATCTCCGTAGCGCTTTACGACGTGAAATATAATATTATGTGTTTGAAAAATAGACTCCAAATATCAAACCCGGTTGAGAATTGAACCTAGTAATTTTAACAAATCGCATTTGTTTCCAGTTTCTTGTTTTTCAATATTCCAACCTTCAACGACCCCGGCATACCCGAAAGACGGCCTACGGGAAAATCGAGTGGCCGTCGGTTATTCGTTAGCGTATCGCGACACGAGTGATTTAATAATGTACGCGTACACGTGCGCGCGCCCGTACATACCTAGCGTGCTGTTATAGGTTAGGTTCCTGGGAACGAGCGATAACTCATTTTCCAATTGTTCGTGCGTGAAAATAAAGCCGCATTGTGCGTAGTCGCGGAGCACGCGTAACGCGATTAAGCGTAACACTACGCGAATCAAGTCAGGTGCCACCGCAGCCATATTGCCTTTTCCTTCGACGTGTCGTCCCTCCCTTCTTTTTACTTCGTAACACGTTATATTATTGAAGGGATAACATACGCGCGACGTATTCGACCGAGGCAAAGGGTATCGAAGGGCAACCAGGCATTTTTCTATTTCCATCGTCCCGCGTGCGTCTGATTGATAAATATCGAGGATTCCTACGTAATATAACATTGTTATTCAAGAATGATTACCCCTGTTACTTGGCGCGTCGGAGCTACTGCGTCGTAAATTTGATCATCAAACCTCTCCCTTCTCTTTCCTTCCCCTGTCTGCCTATCCTTACCTACAACCCCGCAAGCCTAACAACCGGCCCACCGGGGCACGTGGACGCGTTTTCTCCTACGTTTTCGTGATCGGATACATCCACCTGTACTTTTACGACACCGGGTATATGGCTGTCCATAAATGCCTCGAGTGATACTCGTAAATCATTTTATAGCTGAATATAGCCGATGCCAAGACGAGAGAGAGAGAAAACATGGAAGCAGATTCGATGAGCCAGGACGAGCCGCACGGAATATTAATTCTAACGAACAATGTAGACACGTAGACCAAAACTGAGTGTGGAAGAAAAATTCCTTCCAGGTATTTCGAATGTCCAAAAGAATCGAGTGTTCTCATGGAACAGAGATTGAAGAACGGAAACTCATCTTTACCCAGTGTTCCTGGTCTTAGACCATGTCGAAGACACTACTGTATACTATACACATGAGGTATATCACACTGTACCTTAATATTTTAGCTCTCACCGGAGATCCTCTGCACTCGTCAAAATCTACCTATCTCAAGGTCACGTGATCGAAAAAAATTTTAGGTATACTTCAGTCTCCGGTACCGATCGTAAGAATGATTTTTCAAAATGGTTTTCGTTTCCTTTTAATTGCCATGCAGAGCAATTGGGATGTTGCGTCTATTGGCGAAGGGTTAACTGGAATCGAGTATATATATATGGGGATGAAATGAGCACGAACGTAGTATAGCCGACGTAAGTCAGGCGTGATCGGAGTATATCAAAATTTCACGGTCTCATAAATAACCGAGCGTGACGTATGGCGAAGAGAGAAAAGAATATGGAAGTAGCTGTCGGATAAAGGAGAGGAAGAAGAACGCCGGACGCAGTTGTGATCCGCATTGAGTCGCTGAGCTCGCAGCTATCTCGAGAAGAGAGAATGAACCGGTAGGCCTGTCGCAGATAAATTAACATTTATATTGTAGTTCGTTATTTATCGTATAAGGCCTTAAGCTGTAATTCGTATTGAGTTATTACATCAGTACGGTGATTGTTGATCATATATATACATGTATACATACCTTGTATAACAAATAGACAGAAAGTGTACGAAGAATTAAAACCGATCCGTAACGACCGGCGATTCGCAAGCAGCGATTAACGCGGTATGAAGACCGACAGAAATCGCTGGGAAATCGTAAACGCTGGTGAAAAGCGGAAACGAGCAACCGTTAACAGGTCGTAAGTGTACAGGAGGGATCGTAGCCGAGAACGAGGATCGTAAAGGATAGAAAAAGATCGGCGGGAGATGCGCAAGGGAACCTAGTGGGCAGCAGGGATCCCGCGTTTCTAATAAAAAGTTAAAGGCGCCGATCGCAGTTCGGAGCATCTGCCAATTGAAAATCGAGCTTAACGGGTAGAGATCGCGAAAGTCGACGCACGTGCGTTTCGAGTGATTATAGATTTTAATCACGAAAATTGGACCACCGTACGTGGCAGTAATAAAAGAGGAACATTTCGGAGCAAGTGTCGAGCGGTGAAGGCTGATTCGTAATTATACACTTAACATTAATTGGGCATCGATAATTGGTATGTTCGTTGGGGGAAAAAAAATTCCCTAGATCCAAGAAGAACGTCTCGGGGGGAGCGAGAACGTTCTCGTCGATGAAACCTAACCTGAATGTAGGTACCAGATGCGCAGTCATTGGGTTCGTAGTCCCCGATTATCGTAATGGCGAACCAACGTTTAACCATTACGAAAGAGACGGGGAATTTGAACCTTTTGTTGGTTGGAGAAAAAAATTCCCTAGATCCAAGAAGAACGTGCGAGAATGTTCTCGTTGATGAAACCTAACCTGAATATAGGTACCAGATGCACAGTCACTGGGTTCCTTCCTTCCTTTCGTTATGGCTAACTCCTCAAATGAGGAGATGTGCCAGAAGTCAGTCACTGGGTTCGCAGTCCCCGATAATCGTAATGGCGAGCCAACGTTTAGCCAAGACGAAAGAGACGAAGAATTTGAGCCTTTTGCGCCGGAGCGACGAAGAGGCAACGCTCGGCAAAACTTGCACAGTGGCGACAACAAGAAGTGCGAGTCCGGCGCACGAGGCCTCAAGTCCCTGAAGTTGGTACTACTGGTAGGGCCGGAGTGTGCCGAAGGTATACGAAGGAGGTTAGCAAAGTTTAATGGAGGAAAAAAGAAATTTTTATTCGAGTCGTAACTAATGCCAGCAATTAACCCGGAAGTTGAGCGACACGACGAGATCAGCCGGTTGGGAAAAGCGTTTCCGGTTTACCGTGAGGAATCTCGGGGAGGAAGTGCCCGAAGACGATGGCCGGAAAACTTTCCATTAAATTTATTTACACGAGTCCCGGAGGCGCATTCGCCAAAGGGCAATTACGGAAATTTTCTTCGAGTATATACACAGGTTAGGAATCGGTAATTATATACCGGGTGAGAATAAAAAAAATTAAATAAAAGCCTCCATTGTAACCTTTGAAGATTTCGCGTGGATCCACCCTAAAACGATAGCGGCTACCGAAGGGAGATAAATTTAAATGTCCTTTGACTTTTCGCTGTTAAATAGTTACTTTTTTTTTCAACCCTCCTCGATGATCTACTTCGCTCCTTACACAGTATAAAAATAATTAATTTAACGCAAGCTGATCCACATTTAATTGCCCTTATTAATGCCGATACACACGACTTGCCCAGTGAAATTCTTAATTGCCCTATATAACTACTAGGACTCGCAGTCAAGACCCGTCCTACCTGACGGCAGTAAGGGAGACCCGGTGCACTATACTCGTCGTGCACGTGAGAGCGATCGACGCTAAAACCAAGAATTAATTAAACGATCGCACGATGATTACCGGCGATAACGTTTTTTCCTGCAATTTTAACTTTAATGCGTCTCCTGCGACCACTTACTTTTATATGGCCGTGAGTTGCCATTTTCATTTGGTAAACGGTAATCGCATCAGTCACCGTTCGGCTAACTACACAAATATTCTATCCTCTTTCGACTCTGTCTCTCTTCCCCCACCTCGTCCCTCCAATATCTCTCCCACTCCCTCCCTGCACGAAACACATTATACAAAGGTAGGTACTTCGGCCCGGCAACGGATAAAGCCGAAACGGCGATTTCAATTCCAGTAAGTCGTAAAGCGACCGTCGTCTATTCCTAGTCGGTGTTACGATAAAGTTTCCTGAAATATGAAAATCCCTTCAGGGTCGGGAGGTCACTCGTAAAAGATATAAGGACGAGGGGACGATAGAGGTGAAAGGTGTACACTGATGTACCAGTGTATATAGGTACATGTATATATATATATATATATATATACCTAGCCGGTACCTATCTACCACAGTCCCGTACATTTACGAGGCGCAATTAGGGCCCCGTTGTACGTAAATGAGTGAGGACACGCAAAAATGCTGGAAAGACGCTCAATAAATTGTTTCCGACGAAGAACAAAAGTCTCGTGCGGCAGAGCCGTCTATTTTTAATTGAACCGATAGAGTTTGGGACCGTACAAAAAAAATTGGAGAAAGGAAATAACAATTTTGGAAAAAAAAAAAATTCTCAAATTTTTTTTTGGAAATCAGTCGACCCACTCGAAATTGGGTGCGACGGTGCATCCTATTGCTCTGAGTGACCGTATCGACTATTTTAAGCCACGTGTGACTCTACATGCATGCGCACGTGAGATAATGATGGGTCGTGTGGATGTTGAATAGAACGGATCAAAGTTGAGACGTCTGATAAGCATCGCATTAGTGGTCCAGTTTGTATCTGGATTATCATGGGGATCGATATTAAGCCCAAGTCACACGACGATATAGACGACCATCGTAACAAGCATCTCGCAGGACATCTATACATATACCTGTAGTGTTATTGATTTATCAATCCATTAATCGATCAACACCTTCGCACGTAAATCCTACCCGTTGGTCGAATGATGAAATGGAGGCAATTAAAATTTCCATATCATATGTTTCAGGCGATAAATTTCAAATCTTGAAATATATATATATATATATTTAAGTAGCACTTTGGCCACCTTGAGAAACCTGACTTTCCACAAAAGTACTTCACTGGACTGGCCAAAGAGGTCTCCTCCAGAGTCAATCGACCTTCTTCAAGAACTATAACCAGACTCCACCAGTGCTAACTCAAAGCTCTCACCGAGCACGAGCTCTCAAGCTCAATTCCTACGTGTAACCCAATAAGCATCGACCTCACTTATATATATATAACATTAGATAGTACCTATTACGAGTCCCACGGAGACGTTAAAGGACACGAATCTGGTCGATCTAGTCCGGTGAAACATTACCTCCGTTAACTCAAAGTATAGGACCCAATGGAAGAAAAAAGGTCAATTTGAAGGTGAGAAAAAAAAATCCCTATGATAATATTAAATCTCCATCGACTTCAACGATTGTATAAAAAATGAAGGTCGATCAGCACGTACGTATTATCAAGAGGTCTATAGAAGTCGTTATAACGAGGTTAAGATTACTTCCAAGGACTAATTCCTATCGTACCAGGCTCGAAGGTAGATTTTTCATATTTACCTATACACTTATTGTAGCATTTTCATAATTATGATGAACGACATCCAAAGTGACAGCCACGGTGACTGGGACGGATTTGTCGTTTCACTGTGCGCTGAACGTTTTCGGGAAAACTGCGTAGGCAGCGTTACGCAGGAGAGACGTCTGACGATGACAAATCGACGACGTTCCGGTGTAGCTTCAACGTCGAACCGCGCGATTCCTCGACAGGTTCGAGCACTTAGACTAATGCCGGATACCAACCAGTCGACTCGACTTCCGGTGCGAGAAGTACTCGGGTGGGGGGAGGTTTGGGATCCTTTGGAGGTAACAGTCCTCGTGCATTTACACCGGAGTCCTAAAGCCTCGTGGCAGGTGTCCATGAAGTTTTTACCTCGACCGACAAATTTGACAGGTGCCTTCACAAATTTGCCACTTCCGTTCAGCTCCTTCTCTATCCCATACACGTGTACAAAGATACAAGCGATAAGCTATTTTCAAAAAAAAAAATTTTTATTTCTTCGTCAACCAAAATCTACTTAACCCCTCATAACTTGAATTACCAGACCGGGTCTTGCGCAATGCGTCGACGGACCCGTAACTCCCCCCCGCCGTACACGTACGTGCGCCTCCATATAACGTAGCGGTTGGCCAAGGGGGTTGTTACCGTTTTTATAGCCCTGAAATAAAGCGAACCGAAGGAGAGCTGCGTCAGGACTGGGAACTGGCTTCTTTGATGGGGCAGTTTAGAAAGCTGACGTTAAATGGGACCCGCCGTCCCTGCACCACTTTTTTTACATCTACGTCATACCACTGTCCCAGGACCATCATTTTACTTTCGCGCGATCTCGTCATTTTACGATAGTCGATCCTTTCGAAACTTCCGGTGCACCGAGGTGACAGGCCGATTTGCCAGTTGTCGATCCGAGCCTGAAATTTCCTGCCTGGGACTTTTAACTTCGGCTGTGTACCCCCCCCCCCCCCCTCCTACCCCACAATTTGAAATAGGCTCCTACGAAGTCTGCTTGCAGTACGACGTTGAGAATTGAGGTTTCGACCAAGTGCCACTTCTCGTGATATCAAAGGCCAAGTCCAAAAGGTTACTGTGACGTCCTATACCTGCCGGACCGTATTTTCTTTTACTGGATCACAGACAGTAAATCCGTATAGAAGATGCGACTTGCATCCAACCCGAAGAACTTTACTGCCAATGCACTCCGTTTTTACGTCCCTGGGATGTACGTTTATATGGCGTGTATATATGTATAGATTGTTATTTTTAGTATACATTTTGGTATTGTATGTTAAATCGGGTCATATATATATATATATATATTTAACACGTAGCGATCCGTGACTCCATCGCTCTATTACTCACGTTGGTAACCTTGTCTAGTCCCATTGAGAGTAACGAGTCCTTTAACCTTCCCACCACGTTCGAAACTCGGCGTGGCCGGTAATTACGATTCCTTACAGTATCGGCACGTAAGGCGATAACGAATTACCCGCCGTTTCTTTGCCAGGAAACGAGTGAAAATTGCCAAATTACCAAAGAGCAGCTGCGAAACGAAGTTCGTGGCTCTTCCCGGGAGACACAAATGCCCGAGGGGTTAACACGTATAATATAAAACACACACACACACACACACATATATATATATATATATATATATATATATATATATATATATATAGACACAGGAATAAAGAAAGACAAGGAAGAAAAGACTAGCCAAAGAAATTCACAAGAAGTCACGTTTCTACTCACGCCGCCTTATACTACCCAAGTATAACGTTAACGCTGTCGTTGCTACGGGAAAGGTGCACATCCTGTGCTCCCTTAAATTCTGAACTCCTTGGCCAGGACCACAGCAGAAAGCGTAAGGAGGTAATCAAGTTTCTATTAAAATAATCCAAGAGATGAATTCAAAAAGATAAAGAGTGAATCAGGCAGTTAAGGGTATCAGGGTAACAGTAAAAAAAAAAATGTTAAAAACAAAAAAAAGAGCATAAGCAAGAAAGCACGAGAACGTGTCACGGAGATGCCCCAGCGACCAATCCTGCCTTTACGGGCTTTTTGATGGTCGTCGCACGTTCCCCGAGTATCCTGGGCCACTGGCGTATTGCTATACCTATAGGTAGGCGGTGGTACACCCACCGTGAACTACGGAGAGGAGAGTATAGGCTGTACGCATACCTGTATATACCTACAATGCCTTGCTGTCCTGTATACGTCATTGGATAGGCGCGTGCATGCGTACGTATTTCTACGTTGAGGTTAGGTTGGCTGCGCGTAATTCGACTATGTGTCCCAAGTACGCCGTTCTGGGTCTCCCTGTGCTGGAATGCATGGCAGCTCGCGATTTCATGTTTACGACCTACGCGGCTTTACTGCCTCTCTGGCTGCTTTGCCGAATAGCCCGTAGCTATCGTGTTCTACGAGTCCTCCGCGAGGAAGAGGACGATGATCCTGACAGCGTCAAGCATGTTGACGGATCCGAGCGGTTGGACGGTTCAGAGTTTTTTTTTTCCATCTTTTTTTCCGGCTTATACCATATAACACAGACGGTGACCTTTGCACCTTGAGAAATTATACTGATTACATATACAGATATAGTCGATGTATCAGGAGGCATGCAGTTCGGCTCGAGATGGGTGAGCCGGAGTTCACGTTGGGAACTCGTGAGCGCGATGTGATTGCAGCTTTCCTATCAATTCTTGTACCTCGCTGCGAGAACGAGAATTTTTAGTGATAAGAGTACAGTCTCGATAGAGAATAAAAATTTTTGAATTTTTTTTTTTTTTCATTTTATCCAAGCGGATACATAATTTTTATTTTTTTATCTCTATTCAATTTTTACTTGCTGATCGCATTGCGTCGTATTATACATTTATGGTGTAGTTTTTAAAGGCGCGTAAAAGTAACACAGTCAACGAGTGTCGTAAAACTTACGCGATTAACCGATCCGACGATCGCGTCCACCTATCCGTTATGACGCGTTCATCCGTCTGTCAATTTCCAGGCGCGGAGACGCACAAAAATGACTAGTCAGCGCGTAACGATGCGGTGGGAGGCGATGGGATGCTGTAACGACGTAACGTCGTTCATCCAGGCGGAATTGGCAATCAGAAATGTAAATCGAATGCACGCTCCCATTAACGCCGCACGACAATCGTTCCGCTATATCGGCTCTCGATACGTGGGTGGAGGATCGGCAGGAGACGAAGTATAAATATTTTCGCGAGCGAACGAACGAGCCGAAGCCGCCACGAGAATCGAGCAGATACGCGCGTCGGTGTTCATTAACAAGGCGTCCCCGGCCGTTCTCAGGCGACGCGGCGCTTGATTTATCGCCGGGCACCGTGATAGATACAAGGCTCGAGCGCTTATCGGGACGCCTCGTTACCGTCGGAACTCGTGGAAAAGCTTCCTCCCACGAATCCAACGACTACGAGGTACAGTTTACGAAAGTACGGCTGGAATATGATTTCATTCGATTGCCAGTAGAATTTAATCGGCAGCAGATAAAACTAGACGTAATGGATGGGTGAAAAAAAATTTTGAAAAAAAAATCCAAAATCAAAATTTGAAAAAAAATGCGATTTTTCGCAACGACTCACTCGAGAAGATAATATGAAAATTGTCTCTTTTGCCCGGGAACGTGGGATACAGTACGAATCGTTGGTAAGGGGGGAGGATATTGTGTAATTATCGCTGACGTAATTGTAAGCAATGCGTATCTGTAATGAGATCACCTTGTAGAGCCGCTGCCGCTGCTGGCTGCAATGGCATCTATGTCTAAGGTAACTGACCTGCGTGCGTTACGTAATTCTTAACTGGGTTCCAGGAGACTCTGGGTACTACGTATCCCGAAGTGAGAGATGGGAGTGAATTTAGTTCTCGCTCAAGCGTAATCGATACTTGAGATACGGAATCGGCGAGTATCAAGAATTCACGACGGGTCAACCGTCACTGATATCAGTCTAGAAATTTTATTTCACATTTTTTTAAAATAATAATCGCGTATCACAAACACGCGGCTGTTGTTCCTTCGAGCTACGGAGTCGCTCGCCTCGAGCACCTTGCTGGAAGTTTTCATTGCAAGGCAATATGCATATGCATGTACATACCTTACGGATAAAATATCTGGTACGTTAGACAGATGTGTCGGGAGATTGATCGGTTTGGAAAATCGCGAAAATGTCACGAGATACAAGAAATGAATTGGCGTAAGAAATAATAGAAGAAAAATAAAAATCAAAAAAAAAAAACAAATTTCAAAATATCACAGGAGACGCATGTCTGAGCCAATAGGTGTCGAATCGAAAGTAAAATTGGTAGGTATAATAAATTGAGATTGGCCGCGCCCCGTCTGACAGAGACGCGTATTGATATTCTAAACGCGGTACGCGAGGGTCAGCGTCGTCGAGGCTTTTCTGGGGCTCGAAAAGTCCCCCCGTCACGTTCATCATTGCGTTTCGTGAAAACATTCGATCGATTCGACGAGTTTTCGTCGCCATTAAAATTCGCAGTGGGCTTTTGATGCCGGTTTTATGGTAATGTGTCATTTGAAGAAAAAAGCAAAAAGAAAAAGATAAAATTCAAGCAAGACCAAAAAAAGTATCAGCGCGACGATACTCCCATTGTCGTGATTTCTTTGTTTATTTATTTTTAGGGTATTTCTTTTTTTATTGCGATTCTCATTTAAGGGATGCTGGTAGCTTGATATAACTATGTTTGTAGGTGAATAAACCTCCCTCCCTCCCACCCCCCCTTTCTTTCATTACTTGTTTTACAGGCGGCATTTTTTTTTATTCCTTTTCCCGTGGCGCAAAAATACTACAATTAACGACCTCGCTCTGTCAGCCACCCCTGGACCAGCCAGACGTGCGCGCGCGCGCCCTCCTCTCCGAGCGACCCTCCTGAACCGACCCCCCTGCCCTCCCTATATAACCTAAACTGACTCCCCACCTGGTCCGCAAGTGCGTCTGTCGTCCGGACGGACAACGATCTGCAAGTTCAGAAGGTGAATGATAAATCTTAGCAAATGTCGCTATGAGTTTCTTGGTACAGGGAGAGTCTCTTCCCCAGGTTGCTGCCAACCCAGCCTGACCTAACTGCAATTTTACGAGGGAAAAACTGTCCTGAGGTAATTGCAGAGAATTGTCGTGAGGGGAGGGGGGAGATGGCTGAATGAGATTTTGGTAAATTAAGACGTTTCAAAGAGGGGAGGGGAATTAAAAGGAAGAGTCGAAGAAACTTTGGACTTTCCAAGTGTTTCTTCTCATTTGCCAGTAACCACCCCTCCGCCTCTCTGGGGGTTGGGTAACCCGTAGGTATACGTCGTATAGGATTTGATAATGGCGAAAGTTTAATGGGGTCGACGTAATTTCGTTTCGAGCCTTTAAACTAAGATAGAGGAGAATTCGCGAGATCACGAACCTATAATTGACATTTTCGTAAATAGGACGCTTTTCCTACTTCATTAAAGTCAATCAGTTAACTGACTGGGAGGAACACCTAGCCCCGAAGTTCAAGAATATATACGCAGCACAGGGCGAACTTAAAATGGCAAAGACATCCGAATGGACATTGGCGAGCAGATTTCGATAAATTCCAGAGAACGTCCCGGGCACAAAAAATCACTGGCAAACGGCGAGTCTCGTGATTGTTCAATTTCGGAGAACATCAAGAAGACAGTCCCATCCCCACGGAGTGGCCGTCGAGTTTCCCTCTATTGAAAAAGTCCCCCCCCCCTCCCCCCACATAGGAGGGTCTCAGGGATATTTCGTAGGAAGAATTTCGTCCATCCACCCTCGACAGCTGTTCTTGGTCCATAGGTCTGACCACTTGAGCCAGAAGCCACTTCGGTCATATCGAGTCCCCCCTCGTCCTCGAGCTCCTACTAACGTTTATCCAGCCAGCAGACCCCCACCGTCCCCAACCAGAAAGTAACGCCTAAGTACATCCGAAGGATGCAGTTATTTCAGCTTTACCGGTTGTTTTGGGAGCCGTGTGACCCTTCTGAAAGTCAGCTGTTGAGACACCCAGCAGCCGTCTAATTACGCTACCTTGAATACCTCAAAGTCTGGTCCCGAGTGCGCTCGAGAGACTCCTCTCTGTCCCACCCAGCCCCAGCGTCGCCCGTCATCCCGGACCCAGACCCAGGGTACCGCGCGTTGGCTGCCGTGCGCCTCTCGAGCAAGCTCAGATCAACCTTAGCCACGCGAGACGTCCTCGATGTCTGCTTTGCCACCAAAGGAATGACGTAAGAGAACACGTGTCGACTTAAGTCGACGATTAACCAGGCATCCTCGAAGTGGCCTAGGAGTTCTTTGATCATCCTCAAAAGGGCTAAATTAAAGGTCCTGCCCTCCTTTCGACTGGGGTCCTTCGATCATTCTGCCCGTACAGTCGCACAACCCGACAGAAGTGGATACCCCAAATCTATAGGAAATCCCAGTAGGAGTCGAACGATTTCCGTATCACCTGGTATCATAGGTAATTGCAGGTTAGAGAAGGAGATACGAGACTCCCGGACTACTATTTTCCCGTTCGATAATTTTACTCGGTATTACGAAGTGTGTAGCGAAATTTGGAAAACACGACGCGTACAGGTTCGAAGGGTATCCGGCGTGGCATTAGAGAGCCGGAGGAGGGTGGGGTCGCCGAGTGGGGGCGGTGGAAGAGTCTGGGGTATGAGGGAAGAGAGTGTGAGGGTTCCAGGGGCGGTGTCAGAAGGGCTGGAAACACTGGGGGTTGAGGGTGTCTTGAGGCCGACGCCCAGATCGATGCTCTCGTCTGAGGTTCCGTAGGCGGAGGCTGCCGCGTTTCATATATACACATAAAATACATATATAGTGCCGGACCCCCCCCCCCTACCTCATCCCACCATACGCCCTGTATATAAATATATATATATAGATAAATCTACGTGCACCAATATATATATATATATTGTCATATATTCAGTCTGGTCTTTCGCTCTCCTGTTCTCCTGCTATCCCAGCACGTGGAGAATTCCGGGTAAAAGTCGAGAGGCCCGTCGAACTTCCAATGAGAAAAAAAAGAGCAGCCAGCGGGGTTTTGGATAAGAATCTTGGAAAGGGATGGACATGTAGAAAATACGGCGGAGAGTATGGGAACGAGGGGACGTGGAAGAAATTGGTGTGACAGTATGTACGGATGCTGGGAGGGGGGGGGGGGGGAGGGATGAAACGAGTATCGCCAGAAACGAGGTAAAAGTAAACGTTAGATGGAAGAGATTTCACGGGTGGCAGCCAATCGGAAAGCCTGCGGTAACCAGGAAACGATAATCCGATCTCGCGGTCAACCCCTTTCTGTACGTTTTATCAAAACAGCCCGGAACGACCCCCGGAGACACGGGAGGCTTCGACAAGGAATACGAAGGAAAAGGGAAGAAAGAGAGAGAAAAAAGGTGCGAGATGAAAAAAAAAGGATAAAGTACGTAGGTACGTGGATGGATACGTGTATTATGCGCGTGTGTATATATATATATATATATAGTTCTTTTCTGGTTAGAAGAAATAGAGGACCAACCAGCAAGCCATTCAGGTGGCTGCGACCTATTGTGCGATATCGCATACCTCTTGCCTCCCCCTGTTGGTTTCAAGGCAAATGTGACGAATACCTTTATCCCTGTGGCACCATTTTCCCATATCGAATCGTCACTCCTGTTACTCGCGCCCCCTTCCGCCGGGGAAGGCTGGGACGTGGTCGTACGAAGAGAAAGAGGGAGGGAGGGAAAGAGAGAATTTTCGTGTGGGAGAAAAAGGGCTAAAAAGTAAACGTTTCCGTGAACGCGGACGACATTCTTCGCGCTGGGAAGCTGGTTCAAAAAACAATACGATCTAAGGGTAGAATGGAGACTGACGTATGTACTATACATACGTATACGGTCGACTTCCGGCCGACTATGTTCGCTCGTTTGCGTTTAAACCTCCTCGACATTTCTGAGATTGAATTACCCTGCACTCCTGGTCCCGGGAGTGGATGGCCTCTGAAAGAATACTAAAAGGAGAGCCTGGGGAGGAAGGAGACGAAGGGGGTTGAAAACGCGGGAAGTTGCCGCGCGTGAATATCGCATCGTCGTGCACACGTGTATATGTATATATATGTGTGTAGACAGGATCGCAGACACTTTGTACCAGAACGAACGCCAGTGCTATTCCTTAGGGTAGTAGGGTACCATCAGGCCCTCCCTGCTCAGGTAAATTTATTAACACCCCGTGCAAGATAAATAAAAATCCTCGACGCCCCCTTTTGATCGAATTCCCCCGATATCGAATTATTTCCGCGCTGGGATTAGACTGTACTTCGCTGTCGGAGAGTTCGGAAAAATGGAATATCTAGCCGGGGATGTTATTAATTTAATAAGAGATGGATCAAGTAGCGGATGAGATAAAGCAAATCTCGACAGTGGAAAGACTGCCTTGTTTCCTTATCCTGGGCTTCGTTCGTGTAACACTTGTTCCCGTGTGCAGTAGCGACGACTATCATCGACGAGATTTAGCCCAGTCATTTTTCAGGGGGTCCGTTGGAGGCCGAGCTGATGTTGCTCATTGAAGGTTTTGCCTGGATTTTCGGCAGGGTCTCGTGGGGGGGAAAAAAAACAAGAATGATTAATGACAGGGTGCAAGAAGGGTGATAGGAGGTATGGAAGGGGGGGGGGGGGATCAACGAGGTACAAGAAGAGGGTATAGACCGAACGCGTTTTCAAAAACTCATCAGCCACGCCGAATATTTCACGCTCGACTTTTGAATCAGGCAGATTAGCTCGATTTCCCGATCTGGCGGGTTAGCCTCTATGCGAGTATGAAAATGGGAATTCGAATTGAAGTAATAAAAAAAAAAAAGGTCGAGAGGTTATGGGGTATGGATATACGTGTATAGGGCAAAATGTGAGTATGAACAGGGTAGGGTGAGCAAGAGGTAGCAGAAAAGGGGAAGGGTGCTGTTTATAACGTAGCTTACCCAAAATTGCCGGAAGTGGCCGACAGGCGATCCTCATTGGGAAAAGTAGCCGAAGCACTCACCTGGAAGAAAAAGGAAATTACGATTAGGAGTCGTGGTATCTGGAGGAAATTAAGAAGTAGACGTAATTACGACGATAAGATCACACTCGTCAGGACGGATCATGGTATTCTCATGAATTCGTCTGTACGTAAAGTTATGAGGAGATCACGTGACCAGTGTCCCAGGAAATTTTATAATCCTCCTGATCGACCTGAACTGTCGTCGACGTATGTCCCTGGAGTACGTTAACCGGCTTGATCTACCCTGCAAGTGAATATCGATCGAGGAGGTGGAAAAAGGAAGCCAGGGGAAAAGGGGGGAAAGGAGGTTGTATAAAATAACAGGGTAGAGCCAAGACGTATTTGCCGATAGGATTATCGGAAAAATTCTTCGAATATACCTCCTCCAGCTTCTATGTGTATAGTTAACTCCTGTACGGCTGGTAGGTAGCAACCTGAAGTCGTTAGCTAAGGTAATTGCTACGTTACGTATCGCGTTGGTATAGTAGGCCGAGAAAGAGTCCGAGAAGCCCAGCAGCACCTACTGCTGACCCGCATACTCCATAGTCTGCTGCTTCTGAGCCACTTAATTGTGTCATTAACGCGGAGCTCTTTTTAAACTATAAAGTAAATAAACCTTCCAACTGGCCTCCGTAGACAAGAGGCGAACGTCAGTCGTCATCCTTTTTAGCCGGGTTTAATATGTTGGGTCGATTGAGAAAAAAAAATGTTTTGAAAATAAATTACGCTTACGATGTCTTGGATGATTTTTTTGGTAAAAATGTATTTTTTTTTTAAATTAATATATACGCTCGTAAATTAAATGTCATAATTGTCTGACTATTTCGTTCGCTTCTACTCTCCTTTCTCTTCGACGTATACCGGAAGCTCTGAAGGCCCTTAATTGTTTACTTCGTTATTAGTTTTAATTAGCGGACTACGTTTTACTGCCTCGTATACCTTGTCGTGCGTGTTAGCCCTTCTCTGCAGTTTTCTCGCGTTATCTTGAGCATGGCTCCCTTGCTCTCCTGTTACCCCGGACTAAGGATTTACACTGGCTGTCCGTCGGCTCCCATTGGTCGACCCACGAAACTCTCGGGGAATCCCCGAGGAATATAGTTAAAAATTTAAACGAGGGGATCCATTCGCCCTGGGATCGTTAAACGTAGATACCTAAGAGGTTAAATGTATCGCGAGCGGAAGTTCAGTTCTGATCTCCCTGTAACGTGAAAAGTAATCGTTGAACCCAACGAAACGAATGGAGGCTCGATGTATTTTTACGAAATTTAAACGGTTTACCCTTCGCGCCACTGTAAAATATACTGATTGAAAAACAAAGCTATCCCGTCCGATTGGTTTTATTGAAATTCTCATTTTTATACGAATAACAATGTCTGTCTAACCAGTCGCTTTTATATGAATAAAAATGAATCCCGTTCGTTCCTCCAATGAATATTTAATAAAAAAAATTTCCTCGACGTCGTTTTTACTTCCAGTCGATTTGAAATTTCGCCAAAAAGTATAAGGGAACATTTTTCTAAAGTTACGCTGTGTGGGGTACTTGTCATTGGTCTTATCGGAGGATATACGTATATACGTCAAAGGCCCAAGGACTCGCGTCAGAAAGGTTTCACGGCTGGACGGGTAATGCCGCTTCGCGAATCAGCAGTAAAACTCGTTCGTCGAATTTCGGTGCAACGGCAGCAACCAGAGTCAGACGAACGGCGCGGGCAATGGTAATGGTAGCAGCGATAGCAATACCAATGATAATATAGTAGTAGTGCCAATAGTAGCAATGCTACTAGCAATAGTAGTAGTAGCAGCAGTAGTAGTAAAAGAGTACAAGTGGAAGTAAGAGAGGGGAATCAGTGGTAGTGTTGATGGTGGTGGTAGTAGTAGTAGTAGCCTTGAGTCGAAGCGACTCGAGTTGTGCGGACTGAGCGGGCTGAGCGGGCAGGCATGCGGCAAGAGGTCTATGTTTAGACGGCTACGACGTCACATCCGGTACCCGGTCCCCCTCGTTCATTCGCTCTTTACGGGCGAGTCGATCCGCAGGAAGTTGTGTGGCGCAGCGTGTTCCAGTATTATAAAGTGCATCGTCGAATCGTGGGCTCGTTGTACAATGGGAGTTGAGGAACTCTCGATGAGTAAAGTCTGTAGACAATGTATTTGAGAAGTGTAGGGAAAAAAAGAGGAGGTAAGGCGGGAGGGGGGACGTATCAGGGATACCCAAGGGACGAACAAGGAGGTCCACCAACTAGGTGGTTGAGACTCTTAAGAAGAGACTCTGTAACGTAGAGTCCAGACATGTGACGAATAATGAGGAACAGGAGCGAATGACGATTTGTAAAATAATTGCCATTAATTTCGAATCCAATTAAAAAGATGGCGTTCCAATTAAAATGTTGGGCCGAGTAGAGCGTAATAGAGCAGGCGTTGGACGTGGGCGGGAGGGGGGGGGGGGCACCGGTTAAGCCGAGTTTTCATTAACGAGAAAGTACTCGGTGCATTGAGTCGAGCAGAGTTGAATTGCGTGCAGTAACGACGGCTGCGTGTTACAACCTTGCTGGAAGGTTAGGAATAGAGGTACATGTGGCGCACGAGGGATATACGAGGCACAGAGTACAACGGGCTACGATATTACTACGTTGTCATCCACGAGGCGTGCCCCGCGCTCTACCCTTACCGACCGAGCACCATACCGAATGTACATAGAAGCTGGTATGCAGGAGAACGAGGAGCAATGCGGGATGCATTCGCGTCGAGCAAAAGGCCACTGGGTTAGTCACTGCGTACGCGAGAGACAGTCGTACGAGTAGGCAGAAATGGCGGCCGTAGACGTCAAGCTGTCTCCGAAGTCTCGTAGTGGTGTTAAAGCGGGCGAAAATTAAGCTCACGCCAGGCCGGGTAGAAACGCCCGGATGTCCTATGCGGTGAGGGTAGTAAAGGGAACAAGGAAGATGGCGGGGATTTGGAATATAGGTATAGGGATAGGAAGGAGCCAGCGGTACGTTCCTCGTCTCCTGGTCGATCCGCGCGTTTCGAAGGAGAGAGACAGAGAGTCAGGGAGAGCGGCGAGAGAGAGAGAGAGAGAGAGAGAGAGAGAGAAAGAGAATTCTTTTTCACGAGCTAGAGGGTGTGTTCTTCATCATCATGAATCGCTCAAGTAGAACACGCCGCCTCGTGGCTGCTACGAAGTGAGGGTGGAACCTGGTGGTAGGTGAGGGGATGCTCGAGAGTATACTCGTGACGTAGTAGTACGTATTCTACTACTACGCCAGGGTCGTACCCTCTCTCTCTCTCTGTCGACGGCGAATCCACCACGCCGACCCAGCTCCACGCCGACGCCCGTGTGTAAACCGGGGTACGAGCAGCCACCCCGACAGCCGCCACCTCCTCTTCTTTCTCCTCCACATTGCACGTCGTAGCCATGGCAATATTGATCGGCTGCCGGCCAGGAGGTAGGCAGAAGATAGGCAGGCAGAGGCCAAGAGATAGGTATGTAGGTAGGTAGGCAGGCAGGCAGGAGGTAAGTAGGTAGCTAGATAGAGACAGATACGCAGTTAGATAAATAGACGGACGAAAAAAAAAACCAACGAGTTTCACTTCCGGATCATCGACAGGAAGTTAAAGGTGCGCTAAACCTTTTTTTTTTTTCACTACCCTCGTATCTTTTCCATTCGTAACCTCGCTGACCGCTACTTTGACACCGAGACATTACATGTCTGGCATGACCTACCCTACCTGGATTTTTGCGTCCATCGTCGCAAGATTAAAAAATTGTTTAAATATATACATGTCCCTTGCTCTACCTATTCAATGTGCCGGAGGGTGACACGTTTATGGATTACAGGAAAGTATAGTCGACGATCGTAGTGACCCGGAATGCCGAACGAGAACAGGAGTAATAGGCGTAAGCAAAGTCGAGTGTAACGTAGTACTCGAGTTACACGCGACTTTTACTCTTCGCGCTCCGGTACCCCAGCATTATCGTAGTGAATATCAAAGTGGCTGTGTACCTTCGATTTAAAGAGTTGTCAAAATACCATTTATATTTCACGGTCTGTTCCTTACGTCATACGTATCCCCGTTGCTTCCTATTATCCTGTATATACATATATATATATATTCCCAACACCCATTGGTGGTACATAGGTAATATATAACCAGGAGGACATTCCAGGCATATAGCTCCAGTGACCATGCGGCAAAAGACGTCGCATGTTTCTCGACTCTCCGGAGGTGACTCGTTCAAGAGAATCCAGACAGTGGTTCTCAACCACCAAGTAACAATAATACGGCAGGCTCTACCGGCGTCCAGGGGCGTGTATATGTGGGCCCTGCTCGAAACACAGTAAAATCGTGAAGGTAGAAAATAACCACTGTCCCCAGATGCAACGATAAACGGAAAGAGGGGGGGTCCTCGCGTCTAGTAAATACGTAAATTACTCGGGCACTCTTCGCGCGCGAACGGCGCAAATATTTACACGGCCAGACGCCATTGCCGCAGCCCTTTTCCCATTACCATAGCGATAGCCATCGGCAAGTCCGACTGCCGTCCGAGAAAAACAGAAGAGCGAGAAACAACGAAGAAAGGTGGACGGGGGGGATTATAAGCAGAGCGGGTATCGACATGGGGGGGGGGGGGCGAAAAGACAAAGTTTCAAAAAGTTTGTAATCAAGGCTAAGAAGAATGAATTTTGAACTTCTGGGTGACCGTGATTTTTATATCATTTTTTTCAATCTTCAATTTATTTCGCAATTAAAAATATATCGCAGGCGATTACGTTCGCCAGTCGCCCCGCAGGGGGTTCAATGATTTTCTAAACGCACGTTAACCGGTCAGGTTGGGTCGCGCGCGTCTACCTAGAGGAACTCGAAGAGGCAGCCGAGGAACTGCCGAGTGTGTAGGACGTGACGTGTGTTATGTCAAGCACGCCTATCTGATGCCACGTCCTGCGGCGTGCGAGGCAGCGGCTCCGGACAGGCGAATATATATCCTGCCGACTCTGGACGTCAACTTTATTTATTATCCGTTTAACGTCATAAGTTCCCGAGTGCCGGAAGGTTCGCCCGAAACGCGACGTCTAACAATAAGTCGAGCGAGGGTGCCATTTTAGAACCGGGACGTCTTTTTTCTTTGCACTGCTAATCCTGGTACATCGACGCGTAACGCAAAAGTAGGGTTAGGATTGGTACGTAGAATGAGTATGAAATTTTTGAACGCTCAGTTTACGTACTTTCGTGCGTACGCGTGTCCCACGACGTCACTAGGCAGAAATGCGTACAGTGACTGTACCGTGACGATGGCTTGGTGGGATCAAACTGTTAAATTGGCCGAATAAGGAGGAGGAAGCTCGATTGATGAAAATTTTCGAGTAGGCAACTTGTGGCGACTTTGTAGAATCGTTCGAGCATCGGTGGGCCGTCGATTGACCTGGGTCAGGATTTAACCTCGTGCCGCCAGCTCAGTCAACTCCGTCGCTGTAGACTCCTCGACCGGATGAACTCTCGTGACGGTAGACCATACGAAGGAGTCGATCGAACGTGGTGCTGATTAATTTAGTATTTAATCAGAATCCACAGCGGACGTAACGGGACGTCAAAGAGGAATTGCTCTCTGGACCGAAGAAGAGGAAACCTGAACATGCCGAGGATAATCCATAGGAGCCATAGGAAGAGACTTTAAGGATATATCGGGTGATGTTTGCAGTACGTGATATTTATTTCAGATGGTCACACGAGGGAAGCGCAAAGAGGCTGCGGATAAAGAAGAAATGATGACTGTCATGAAAGATAAAACAACGACGTAGGAAAGGAATCTCGCGTGCGAGTAGGAGTTGCGGGAGACGAGGAAAGTGGATTAATAAATCACTGGATAATCCTACGGGATATCTTTTTCCTTTTTTTTTTACAACTTTCCTCGGCCCGTACGTTCCCAACGACCCCATCACCCGCCACTCACCCTTCCTGCGCGCGCACGTCATCCTCCCTGCAGGACCTACCCCTATTAAAGCTGAAAAAGACTCTGGACCAGGTCTGTACTTTATGTACAAAAACATGGAACCACTCTCCGCCCTCTTACTCCCTCAGTACCTCTACCGCCGTCGTGACCTCCTCGCGTCAACGAACGAACGAACCCCCCCCCCCCCCCGCCCCAACCGGAAGACACTCCAAGACCGAGCTCGACCTATGATATGGGAATTGGCAGTAGAAGTCAGGAAGGAATCCCTGTTGGTTCCTTCCACTTCCGGCAGGGCATTCCCATATTGTGACCCTGGGTCCTGGGTTCATCCAGCTTTCAGTTAGGGTTTACGCGATTAACATAGCGAGATGCAATTACTTGATGATCCCCTATAGCAGGAACCACCAGCGCCACCACCGGCAGCATTGAGGTCATCAGCATCAGATTATTAGGTACGTTACGTGGTCTCGGTATAGCCGCCCATTTAACCAGGACACCTAGGATGCCTTTCTATCTACGTCCTATGGTTATCCCAAGTATCCGGTATATAGATATTCTATATAACGATATATATATATATATATATAGTATATAGATAGTCCAGATATCGCAAACCTCCATCTTGCATTCTCAACTCTCTGATCTTGACTCCGAGTCACTCCAGAGTAGAGATCTAGCCTGGTACAGCCGAGTCGTCTCTCTCGTCCACTCGCTCGACATTGAACCTCATCGTCAAAGGAGAGAAGTATCGTTATCGATAACGGACATACGAGGCACAGATAGAGAGAGAGAGAGGGGGGGGGGGGAGAAGCTGGTCCCTCAACGTCCCATAAATCCCACCGGGAGAAACAGGAAGGCGGCACGAGCTGTCTATTAGTCACATGGCTATCGGTTAGCTTCCGGGAGCAGGCCTCCGATATAATTCATCGCGTGGGCGTGGACGATAGACACTTTGGACTCTTTGCCTCTTGGACCCTGGTGCAAGCTCCAGAGCGCGCCGGGTCCCTAAGGGGCTAGTATATAAAGGATCGAGAAATGGGCGTCCGCGAGATCATGAAATCATCGGATAAGATCGCGGATCTTCGCGCGGCTTGATTCGCGACGGCGAGGACCACTGAGATATGAGGACGGCCTTCTACGGGATCAACGGTTAAAGTCAACCTGAGGTAGATCATCACGATCGACCACAAACCACTGCTAAGAAGTCGTAACGCTTCGCTCGACCTCACCAGAGTCCTATTCACGAGTACCGACGTCTCTGACTCCTTTAACGGATACATGTAAGCCGCTCCTGGAGGACCAGGACGATGCTCCAGCTGGGTCTCACTGATCTGCTCATCGAAACTGACATCTCGCGCAGCACGGGGACCTACCGATGCGAGAATAAACGGATTTCAGTCGGCCCGGAGTCAAGAGGTGATCATCCGTTCAGGTATTAGCGAACCGAGGAGAAGAGATAGGGTTCGGGAGTTCAAGGATCAGGAAGGCACCGACTGGTGCTCTTCTGTAAAGGACTCTGCAAGTATATATAACAGGTACTGGGAACGTCGGTACCATCCGCTTTCAAGATTCAAAGGACCATTTGGTCTGCTCGATATCGATTATCCGATTTGGGGTGAATGGATTGAGTGGATTGGACAGGCCAATCCTGTTTCTCGAGGAACCGGTTGCGTTTCAGTGGAGTACCCAGGGAGTTTCGTATTTCCAAAATAAATCTGATCGGATCCGACACGTCATCGACTGGTCCATTCGGGGATGATCTTAATCAAGGTCAAAGTGTTATCCGATGATAACTCGACCAGGACCTGGCCCTCCTCGTAGATGACGTTGCGAATCACGTGAACGGATGTGTATGAAAAAATAAATTAAATTCGATGCTGATAAGGGAGATAAGGGAAAGAGCGGCTCTAAGAAGAAAGTAGCGCAAGGTACTTATTACAGCCGTCTCGGCCAGTAGACAAACGACGTGGCCGGCGTGAATGAGACGTCGGATGTTTCTTTGATTTTTGTTACGCTCGAGTAAGTCCTCGGGGGGGCCAAGGAGGATTCTTCTCTGTCTGGGAGTCTAATTTCTTGACGCCGGTTCTTACGTAAGCGGAAGAGCAGGGGCCTGTCTGGCGCGCCAGATACCTTCGGGAAGCCGGACAGGTGTGGAACCGCAGTGAAAGTAGATCGGTGTCGTGTCCAATTGATTTTATTGGAAATAATTGAATTTCATACATATAGATAGAGTTTTTAATAATAATTTATATAATTAATTAATAATTATTCCCAATCAGAGGCATCGAGACACTTCGCTCTTTGGCACTGCCACTGCCTGTACGCTTTGAGAAATGTGAAAATTAGTTCAAGACCTTCCACAGCTAATTAGCAAAATAAATAATTCACTCGTGATTAGATCGCTCGTGTCTAATTGGATCGCTAATTAATCGAAATCGATCGTAAGATCGCGACCGAAGAGATCTACGACATGGTCGTGATGCCGTCTTTAAAGTCGACGTCGATGTCTCAAGATTTAATCGTTGATTTTATTTCACTTTTTTTCTCCGCAGAATATTCTTTTTTTTTTTTCAAGAAACACAGTTCCATGATTTTTGATTCGGCTTCAAAAAAAAAAAAAACAAAAAAGGACCCCACCGATATATTCATAAGGGAGGCACGTACTTCGCGTACTTTAGGCGCAGGGACCATGACCCGAGGTAGCGTCCGGGTGTCCTGCGGTTGCCCGGTATTCCCCGTGTCCAAGGCGTCCGGGTGTCCAGGGCAGCCAAAGATTTACAGGCGACCGGTTGCGGCTCCGTTTTATTGAATTATGCGTCCCGAGCTGTCTTCCTAGGCCAACTTTGGCGTACCTTAACCTTACCTTAGATTACCTCGGATTACAGAAGGATTAGATTTTCTCGGTCCCGAGACTACGAGGCACCACGTTCAATTAATTCCGGCAACGAGACGAGCCCACTGGTACGCACACGCAATAAAACTCATTCCCATGGGCGCCTAGAACGAGTTATAAAATGAGCCACGGGGGATGAAAGCGTCGCCAGGATAATTTGAAGTTCGAGGAAAGAGAAGTGCCACCTAGACGGTAAAAAAAATAATATCTTGGAAAATAGAATAAAATTTACCACCGAGCAGACCGCTCTGACGGAGCTCAACAGCCGTAATATACACGAAAGCCGCAGTAACCAAGCGACACGGCGACTTAAGGCCATTCGCATGATTTACGAGTAGCGTTTAAAGCCGCGAGGGAGCAACGAGTCCAGAAAAAAATATCCTACACTCAATCTTTGCCAGTCCACCGAGAATCGCAGGCTTAACCCGGTATACGATAGCAGCCTGAAAATACGATTACGTCGTACAAAGGAAAAATGGAATAAAAAAAATTTCGAATTAATACCATGGAGAAATACAAAGTCGTAGTAAATCAGGCGACCAACCTAACGGGAGGGAAAAAAAAATATAGCCAAACCATAGAAAGAACGTCTTACGGCAAGTCGTGTTATGCACTGATGTCTATGTGTAAACCTACGCATATCGGTTCCTATCCGATATATATATATATATATATACGAAACAAGCTACCCTGCTGTCTGGGCGTCGCGTCGCCTCGCGTCTCTCGTGTCGTGGGCTGTCGCGCGCTCCGGCGTCGCACACATGAGAACGCCGCAGTCACAAGTATGCACACCCACTCGAACTGCATTCATTCATAAAAGTGGTCGTCGCGCGAGCACCGCCAGCGCCACGTTGGTAACGTGGATACTCACGAAGACGACGCCGACGATGTAAACGACGTCGGCGTCGCACTTTGCCGAGGGCATTTTGGTTATAGACTGCGAGACCCTCGGGTAACCCCAACCTCGACGTCTGGTAGATCAACCGATAAGCACGTGAACTCCAAAATCGAAACTGCCTGCAGACCCGCAACATAATGATTAAAAAAAAAAAGGAAATTCGCATTTCATGAAAACGCTCCTTAACAACAATTTTTCTCGACGTACAAGAAGTAAAATTAAATTTTAACCATGAGCAACCCTAATGCAATTTTTACGAATCACCTGCAGCCGTACGATATACGCTACGTAATCACGACGAGACTCTCATTAATAAACCCTCACCCAAGTAAAAGGCGCATTTCCATCTAAGAACTTTATGGAGGATCGACATAGCGGATGAGCACGACGGAAGAAAGAGACGAAGGTATTGCGATACGAAGTCCAAGGACGATGAAAAAGCCGGCGGTGGCGCGCTGCAAATGCGACCGCAACGGTACCCCAAGCGGTATACCGCGAGCGGTCGCTATTGTGAAAACAGGCCACGAAGGCCTAAGGTCCCCTATGGGAATCGCCGTACGAAATTGTGTAAAAGACAACAAAACGCACCGGCGAAATAAGAACCGTGCGAAGAGTCTGGAACGATTGATAAACAAAGGATTCTAAAAATACTCCCTATAGACAACAAGTCTTGGTTCGACTGTACGCAAGATGCATACCTTCTATATATATATATATATATATATATATAAAGTAAAACCTCACAAGTATTTCATCAGCTACACCACGACCCTAAGGGTTCGCAACCCTTAACCGCGTTTCCTGCGGTATCGAATAGCCACTCATTTACCGCCTTAAGATCCTACCTGATTTACCGTGCAAATTGTCGAGGGGTTACAGAAAGTCCGTTACTATCAAAGGATAGCGTCCGTAACCTCCTCCCTTGGAGTATTCCAAAGGCTTTTACTCCCCTGGTCCCTCGACACTGTCCATTCCACAGGAACGAGCAGGTGATCGGTATTCTGGGTTCATTATTAACTTACTATATACACATAAGCTCCATAGTCACATACTGATTCAATATGCAGCAAGGATCCTTCTGAACTTAGTCGTAGCTGTGAGGACAGACCTAGTGTTCACTGGGTATACCTATACTCGCCGATTTTGGGTTCACCCTGACCCTATCCGACCGGTTACCTTGGGTCGGGATCACCCTGACACAGTCCGGCCGTGTGAGGTTATACCTACTCCCAAGACTTATCGCCCACCCGGTATGTAGACGTGAAAATCGCGCAAACGAATTCATTGACGATGTCCTGGAAAGTAGTAATGATATTAACGCCGTGAAAATAGGCGCGCTTGGCATATCCAATGCATGCGTAACTCTATAATTGAATTTATCATTGACACGAAGCTTATTTCTCTATTTTGGTAAACGCTCGCGAGATGAAACTTTCGAGAATTTAAGATCGAATTGCATGAGGCGTTTACTGCGCGAGTCCAAAATGTGATGCTGCGAATAATTTTATCGTCACGAGGGACCCTCGGAGATCCAGGATCGTAACCACGTAGGCCCGTTCGATCATCGTTGGCTCATGACGAATCCTACGTCATTTCCGTATGGTTATACAGGACGGTCGTAGTCGCTGGGCGTACCCGTGATAAAGTTGTCACGTGAAAATTCACGGTAGAAGGAAATAACGAGAATTTTTTACTGGATATATATATATATGGTATGAAATATATATATATATATATATATATATGCAGATATTTAAGAACGTCTCACAGCACGCTTCTACGATTCTACTTAACGAGTCACTACCGTGCTTATGTATACTTATAAGTAGCCGCCTATCTACTTATCTACTTACTAGTTTCTACCGGGACGAGTAATAGTTATGCGATACTTATGCAAACGTCCCCGAGGAATAATGCAGTTTCGATTTATAATCGTGCACAACCCGCGTCTGCTATTTTCTCCCTGGAGAGTCAGCGAGTGTTACGGGTTAGAACGTAAGAAAGAAAGAAAAAAAAAAGAACAGAGAATGAGTTCGAGGAATTCGCGAATTCTTCCGAGCAACGGATACTTATACATACGTAGATATTACCATAATCACAGTGCCGACTAGATTCCCATCCTAGAATGCGCTCTTACCTGTAACAAAGAAAAAAGAAAAATAAAGAACAACAGGTAAGGTACCCCCGAGTAAGTAAATTGCAATGAAGAATCGTTGCGCAAGAGTTCGTGACGATGGTTGGGAAAAAAAAAAGATTAATCAGTCGCAAGGACGCGAACTGTCCTATCGGCAAATTAATATGGAAGACGTATATTGAAAAAAAAAATATATATATATATATTAACCTTATTAACGACAATCGCCGTGTAGCGTCTCTGTAAAAAGACGCCTGCTCGTGTAGGCAAGCGCGTCGTAGCAACAGAGTCGCGCAACGGAGCCCATAAGCGCATAACATAAGGTTGAGGTTAGGTTCGTCGTGCATGGTAGACGCGAGGCCTGAAAATAGCACGAGCACTCACTGTCTGGCTATGTGGCGTCTCTCTGTGCTAGCTCTCTAGTCTGGAGCGTCTGTCGGCTCCTGCTCCGTCGCTCACTAGCAGCAGTGTCCTCTCTCGTCCGTCTATCCGTCGGTTGGGTTCCGCGTCGTCCAATTGAAACAGTACACCGTCCGTGCCGCTACTGTTACTGGCGCTTCGCTCGGGTTACGCGGCTTTTGCAAAGTACGCAGTTGCGACGTTAACGGTCGTAGATGGGAGGGAGAGAGAGAGAGAGAGAGAAAGAGAGAGAAAGAGTGAATAGAATAATATTAAGAATCGAAGGAAAAAAAAAGTGCGAGAGAGACGGAAGAACGAGCATGCAGTAGTAAACAAGGAAATATACAAAGAAAAAGATATAAGTGCACGTAAATACGTCGTACGACTAGGAGGATCAGGAGACCGAGGTGGAATCGGCAGAGCCAACGGCGGCGGACATGTTGTACTACGCGAGCCAAGAATAAACGACTCGAGTCAAAAGGATAAGTGCACGAGCTGGATGCGGAGCTTTAGACAAGCGTGACCTTTCGCGATTAGCCGCTAAATAATGCAAGCCTCGTCGTCCTGCAAGCTGACGGTGGCTGGTCTGGCCTGTCTGTCGCGGAACGAATCCAGGAGAGGGCTGACATTTTACTAACGGTGAGGTTACTTACGGACCTGGTTGCCAGCTCCCTCGGTCTCTCGAGTACCTAATGCCATTATCACAGTGGCCGCTAAGTGCGACGGACCGGTAGGCGTCGGTTGACGCGATGCGGTGAGACGTCGACGTGAAAATCGGACACGACGTTTATGGGGATGAGTATCCTGGCTACGTGATACTGATAACGAAGGGGGGGAAGGGGGATTTATTATCTTTCGCATAAACGCAGTCGGCTATGGGTAATATCCAATATTAATTTGTCCTGTCTCGATTTAATTAAACGATCGGATCGATCGATCGAGTAGACTATATTTATTTTGTGCTCTGTCTCTCTCTCTCTCTCTCTCTCTCTCTAGGTCTTACGGACGATAATATCGGCAGTGCAGCTCGAGTGACTTGCATTCTCTGTTTCTCTCTCTCTCGCGCGCACGCGCAAGAAATGAAAATTCTCTGGAGACACGGATTTAACGTGTTTGAAAATAGCATTCCATGATATCCGCGAATTATAACTCCGTGGTTCCGCCCACGAGTCGGGGCTGGAATGTCGCCTCGTCATACGACACTACGTAGACGCTTCATGAATATCGGATGGGAAAGCGTTTTATAAACTGTTTAAAGAGGGGGAATAGAAATTCTTACATAGCGTATCGCCTACGTCAGCCTCGATAGTCATCATCCGTGTTGTCGATATACAGAATGTGCATACGTTATATTGACTTTGGATATGCAGCTGACGGAATGCAATTTTTTATCAGCTGATACGACCGTTGTACGTACAAGATATGAGACTTATAGTTTGCCATACGAATAACTCTTGTAAGGTAGAGACTCGTTCACGTCTAGTCTGGGGAATTTATATGTCAAAAATGAAGTCTGATGACAGACGACTATATATATATACAGACACGATGAGTCCATCCATCCGATTGATACGAGTCAAGAGTCTCTCATCCGAAGGAATAGGTGGGTAGATTGATACCCCCAAGGGTTTAAAAGAGAAATGGCGGATAATATAATTTGTGGGTAAGGAAAGCGGAAGAAATAGCCTATAATCGTAAAGTTCCCCCTGGTCGGCCCATCGATCCTTTGGATTATTCATAACTGCTATGGATCCGTCACGAAACGCCAGCTGATTACGGGGTTTAACGAGTCTCGACCATGAAGGACTTAAAGAGTGAGAAGATCGATGTCCTGGGTCCTTTCGATCAGGCATCCTGTACCTTCTCGGTCCTGCGACCTCAGGTCTCTGTCTCAGTCTTCCTCGGAATTTCCCAAGAGGATGGGGCGCCTGACCGAAAGAGCGGCTAAATTCAAACTGCCGAAGGTGTGGATGGGGCTTTATCCTCCGACGAGCAGGACTCGGGGCAAATACACTCGTGCGGAGTCCGCGAGGTCGAAAACGGGCGAAGGTCACGCGTCGCGTGTCTTCTTGTGTACGAGGGGGAGGGGGGGGGGGGGGGGCAGAACAAAAAGAAAAGAAAAGGCAGCGATCCGAATTGAGAAAAGGGTGTCTCTGCTGTATAGAAGTGTAACGTGCGCAAATTCTCAGACAACCTTGTCCCAGTAAGTACACACGGGCTCAGCGCGTCCTTCAAATACGCCTGCGGCCCACGGCCCACGAACTATATATATGACGGCTCCCGTCATATCTCAGACACGTCGAAGGCGACCAGACGGCAAAGTCAGACGTCGCGTTGACGAGGTCGGAGATCGAGTTGAGAATAAAAAAAGCGAATGCAATAAATTACGAGGAGAAAGGGGGCGCCGAAGGATTATCGTTTAGGAATTTTGGTCTTAAAATACTTTGTGAAATGATTAATTGAGAATAAATTGAAATTTGTCATATTTATACTCCAAAGTCTCGCGATCGATACGATACGACGTAATCGGTGACTATGCCTAAATATATCCTGCCAATCATAGGCTGCACCCCTTCGAAAGATGAATAAAGCGAACAAGGAGGCAGAGAGAGAGAGAGAGAAAGAAAACGTTTAATTTGATTGACACTTCGTGCCAAAGCCCGATTAAGGACTTATATCCATCTACTTTCTGCCGGTGGGTGGTTTTTTTTTCAACGAGTTAATTGGATCAATGGAAGCCTTCCATACGCGGAGGTTGGTTTAGGTTAACTGAGTCTGAAAATTTGTCAGGGGCAAATCGCTTCGTATATGAATGAATAACAAAGGACCAGTTATACCGTATCGAGGGGAAGCGTTAAAATCGATCGAAGGACTGTCGAGAGTACGATTTTGAAAAAAAAAAACCGTCAAAATTACTGACACTGACTTACATCTCGATGTTCTCAGGGAGAATAAAAAATTTATAGCCTAAAAAATTGAAAATTAAAAAAAATTACAATAGTCACACCTCCCTCTAATTTTCCAAGGACAACGGGCGAGCGTCCAGAAAATCGTAGGTACGCCCCTGGGTCCAGAGAAATTTTTAAGGTCGTAGATGGAGCCACCGGTTTCCCTGGTCGCTGCTACCTTTCTTTTCTGGTCCCGTGCAAGTCGCGGTCTTATTACCCGCAGCACGATCCTCCTATCGGACGATTTTTCGCGACTGTAATTTTACATAACCGACTGTACTACGGGCTCGCGCGATTATTTCGCAATTCGGCAATTTTACAAGGCTAAGAGGGAGCCACGTGGAGCGACGCAGAAATCTAGGGCGATTACGCGAATAACGACAGAGTCCACAGGTGGTGGTAGTGGGTGTCTTGAAATGAACTCACGTCTCCGTAGCCGATCCGAACGACGCTTAATTGTTCTCCACTGCGAACCATGCGAGCCGACCTTGGATTTCGGCATTAAGTCTCGCGAGACACTGACTGTCCTTAAGGTTCGTTCACATCGAGACGGTACGATTAACGCGAAGTGAATTAACGAAGAGTCACGAACCTCCTCGAGGATCATTAGTCAATTGTCATTGTTGTCCCTCCGTGAGAATCGTACCGCTCGCTAATAACAATCGTTCACCCATAATTTTGCCGTGCACTCTGAAGCGATAGTGTCCCGTGTGAACGTAGCCTTACAACGTAGATTTCTCTCGCGAAATCAACGTTGAAAACTTCTTTTTTAAACTATTTGCCAACTGGCGACTCGCTCACGGCTAGTTAGCTCGGATCGCGAGCGCCATCACGTTTGTCGTGAAAAAATTTATACTCGCAAAAAAAATTCTACCGTGCAAATTTCTTTCTCCCGAGACACTGGCCAGACCTTGCGTCGACAATTGCGTCGTTATTTCACGATCGAACGAGCAAGAGACACATGAAAATTTGACAAGTTCAAAAAAGGGCGAAGTGACCCTTAAAAAAATTTTACACGAGACGCAAAGTACTGGTCTGCAGTAAAGGACGTAAAAAAAAATCCAAAATTTTTTTACTAAAAGAAACCAAAACGATAAAAAAATTATCTATATCGATAAAATATTCGATTCACCCTGACCAGATGCCAAATGAAAATTTTTGAACTCGTGTGTATTTAATCCTAAAATGGTACGGGGGGCGGGGGGCGGGGGGGGGGGGGGTCGCACGACCCAATACCCGGTATACCTTAAGCGATGGGTAAGTGTACCGTTCTAGGGTTAATAAAGTCGCGTATCTGGGCCACCACTTGGCGTTTACCCTCTTCTCATGTAAAGCAGCCTTATCTCGAGCGGTCGTTTCTCCTGAGATCAGGATAAGCCGCCTAACACGTAAGAGCAACGTAACGCGCTCTTTTACGCTCCAACCACCCTGAATCCCACGTAAAACGTAATCCGCGACATCGACGCCCGTCCGTCGCCACTCACATTGAACGACCTTACGATTCCTTATCCACGCTTAGAATCACAGAAACGCGCTTGCAACCAAGTTTCATTCAAGTTTCCATTTAGTGGCCACTCATAGTACGCGCGCTAGTACTATAGCTATTATTTACTACGCTTCGTGCCTATGGACTGAATTTATGCAATCCCGATAGCAATGGGTACGAACGCCCCTAGAGAGCGAGTAAATATAAAAATTTACGAAACTTCGCGCGATTGAAAATTTCATAAGAATATTTGTGAAAAAAATTTCAATAAGCACGTCCTTGGTCCAAAATTACCTCGATCGGCAAAAACAATGATACACAATTTTTTGAACTAACGAAAAATCCATAATTCCAAACAAATCGTCGTGACGTTTCGAGTACTTTCCTACCTCGCGACGAACGACCTCGAGGAAACCGTCGTCGTTTCCTGCGTGCGAAATACGCACGGCTGCGCGAGGCTCGGCACAAGCTCTGGTCTATCTTCTCGCGAGAATCAGCGCCATTACGTTGTGCCGGCGCAACGCAGTCTTAATTGCAATTAATATCGTTATGCAATTAAGCGCCGCGGGCGGTAGTTGCTATACGGAGAGAAGAAAGAAAAAAAAAAAGAAAATCACGAGGATCCTCGCGCCATGAATGAGATTGTGAAACTGGACTAGAAATAGACGGAAAAAAAGAATGTAAGCTTAGTATGCGCGTATATATGAAAGATACGAAGTTTAAGTGTTGGCTTAACGAGTTCACTCGACGATTGGCATATAATTCACGGGATCCGTGACTCGCGTTAAAGGCATAAATACACAAGTCCGGCGTAATGACGTCTAAATGACGCTTCGCGCAAACTACGTTCAAACTGCCTATTAAGTAAATACGTATGATGGACGCGTTTCAATTACGAATTTTCGTAATGACTTTCCAGCACGCCTGTGCGAACTCAGTTCGTACGTTACTTTTAGGTACTAAGTGTCGTTTGAGAAAACGAGAGACTGATAGAGGGAAACTCTTAGGGATTTTTGAGTCAACGCTGTGTCTGTCCTTGTCTTACGCCCGTGACTCTGAATAAGACCGTCTCTCTCGCACTCGCGGTAGGTATGGGAAATTCGAAAAATTGTATAACTACACAACTGTCTCAAAAGTTATAACGGCTTTTTCGATCGGTCCCTCGGAAAATGGTAAAAAAATGAAAAAAAAAAAAAATTTTTTTAAAGGAAAAAGCGTCTCTCATATTCTCAAAGAGTTTCCTAGCTGGACGTCATAATGACGTATGTGCTAACAGGCTTTCCATACGACTTTAATGTTTCCTCTCCGCGGATGGAATCGTTGTTATGGGACCGTATTTGGCGCTATGACATAAGGATCCCGACGACCAGGGGCGTATTAACGACCAGCCTAGAGGCAGTTTGGCCCTCGGAAATTGTCTTGGACGCGCACCAGTTCGACCGTAAAGAATATTTACGCAGTCGTTCCGCGCGTACAGTTGCGACATAATGCCGGTAACAAATCAGAGACGCGCAGACAAATAATTGTGCGGGGCAGGTCGGCGTGTAGCGAGAAGACGCAAAGGAGATACGGAGAACGTGGGGGAAGGAAGAAAAAAAAATTGCATAAATCTAAGAGCCCAGAACAGCGAAACGGACCTCGGTAAAGCCGTGGGCAATGGAATTCATAATTCAAGCTATCTCTGCATACGAAAAGCGACTCGACGCCGACGACTTATCTCTGCAATTCTCGTCTCTCGTTTAGACATTGGTCCTCCCGTTCTGATTGGCTGACAGTAGCGCCACTGCATGATTCCTCGTTAGCGGACGAACAATGAACTAATTTTCGGTGTACCGAGAACCACTTCTTTTTTTTTTATTATCAAACGCGACACCCGTTAACCTACCGCAGACGTAAAATACGCACGAGGGTCCTTACGAATGATCGTAAAGCTCGGAACGCGACAGGTGTGTCCCTGAGCTTACCCTGGTACAGTAAAAAGGTAAGCAATCATCATAAATCATGAAGTGTTCGTCGATCGAGAGGTTCAAGTAAATGTTTTGTTAGTCGAAGGAGAGAGACCCTCGTCTCTCCCGTTGTTTATCGGCTTCTGGTAGAATCGAACGGGAGAGAGAGAAAAAGGGAAATTAAGAAAGCGAAAAGATAACGTCGCCTCTTGTCGAATTCACTGTACGAAAATTAAAACAAGTATTTCCCAGGAGAATTCACGCAGCAGATCGACAACCCCGCGGGAAAATCGTAGCAGTTCCAGTTTCTGACGATAGTGCGACGTTCGGCGACACCTGGTGAGAAAAAAAGCAACTTCACGAAACGCGACGCTAAGGGATGCGGAGCGACGACGACGGGAAAACATGGAACTAACGAAGGTGCGATGACCTAGTCAAATACACTAGGTAAGAGTGAGAAAAAAAATGACGACGAACGAAATACGATTATTCAACCTTCCTCGTTCCCCTTTTCTATTCGAGGAAGACTTTAGGTATTCTCGGATGTTCAATTATATATATATATCTATACTATAATCCTCGTAGTCGATGTCGCCATCGACATTCGGGACATATTCAGACCATTGGTAAACCACGCCTCGCGTGCAGGCCGCGCCGTGTAAATACACAACAGTCAATAGACGCTCCTCGTATGACTATATTCTTGGAACGATCAAGGAGACTGTCGCATGTGATAACGAACTCCTGGTAAAGGCGTCGCGACGCCAATAACAGTCGATAACCCCTTTAATCTTTTACAACTAAAAAAAAAAGTTTACCTCGCATTTCATGTATTTTCGTTTAAATTGAGAAATATATAAAAATTTTTTCTGAATCTTATCCGATCTGAAGTTACGTACGGCGAGACTATTAATTGGCAGCTGCTAATTAAAACCAGAAACTACGACGTGCGATCGAATTGGGAGCCTAAATAGCGGAAGCGTAATTCAGCCAACAGGAGGAAGACGAAAGTGGGTCGACCGCAAAACGCAACCCGGTCCGTTGCGTAAGGTACGCCCTCCCCTTCCTTTACCCTATGCCCTTCTATCCTTTGCTAACTAATCCCCACGTTGCTGAATTTTCAGGCAGACAAAAATGCGAAGGGTTCCCGGTACAAGATTAGTTAAAGTGTCTAGGCAGACCGGGAGATTGACGATTGAAATTGAATTATTGAAGACAGGAGGGATCGGCGTACCAAGGATAACGTTAATTCCGAATGCAGCGGAGTAACGCGAAATGGAATTGGTTTTTATTGAACTCCCTCGAAAATCCGAAAGCGTGAAACTGACAAAAAGAATTTTTGAATTTGGAAAAGCTCAATTTCCGGTAACGAAAAAGACGACGAGGCGTTGTTTCGTGAAGACGAAGAAAACTCGAATAGCCAAAAACTGGCCTATACGAGTTTTCCAATTAACGCGTCCCTCGACGACGTCCTTATCGCGAATGGGGATCAAGAGTGAGCCGCGATAAAAGAAGTCATTGTGCAAGAACGGTCTGCGATTCTAAACGGGCCGCAGAGCGACGACACAAGCCAGCTCCATGCAGCAGGACCGTCCTCGAGATGTCTAACAGCCGCGCGTAACCACAACACAGGGGAACAGAGAGCAGAGGAGGTTCTGACGTTTCGCGGGTGGCCCAAGCCAAACGGTGGACGTCGAGTCCGAATGGGAAGTCGGTGCGTTCGAAAATTGGACGACTGGAATTAGCGTGAAAGTAAACTCGTGAATCAGCGTAAAGCAGCCAGAGAGCCAGAGGCTGTCAGGAAGGACCGAATGAGCCTAAAAATATGGAAGCGGCTCGCTGACTGATCTCGCATTGAGGTTTACGTGGCATCCAATGCGTTCCAGGGTCTTCCAGTTCGTTGACCTTGTAACGTCCCGACATACATAGCCAGAGGACCGGACGAGGACAAGGAGGCCCGATTACCGGATCGACGTAAACTGCATCCTAAGCACGTGCGCGTCCCGATCGATTCCACGATTCGATCGGCCCGAATTCCAGAATGCACCTGACGGCCGCCAATGCGATTCGCGGAATTCCACAGTCCCATCGTGCTGAACCGAGAACGGAGTAGGAGAGGAGAGGCAAGTGTACGATCGAGTTCACGCGCCTAACCAGAACTCTGGTTCTTCGTCTCTCTCTCTACTGAAATTCCAGAGTCTCTCAGAAGGCTAAGAGTGATGAGCTCGTCACAGACGAATCCCATAAAGGGTTAATTCACTTTGGACGTTAAGCGTACCTTATGCGTACCCAGCCTGATAGTAGGATCCTAGGTGCCGTTCTGCATGTGATCCTACACACGTGAACAGTCCGGACTAGCTGATTGACTGTACGACTGGCTCCCACGAAGAAAGTCTAAAGTGACCGAGGTTGAACCTAGCATCGGAATAGCAACGTTGCTGGTTCTCTATCTCTCTCTCTCTCTCTCCTAACGTCTAACGATAACCTCTCTCGCTCTCTTCCGCAGTGCCTCTACCGTCTCTCCTCCTCTCGTAGCCAAGTCACTCTTTCCTCGAGAATCAGCTGACTAGACCGGTCGATCGAAAAGGTCTTCTACCGTGAAGGGAATGCAGCCCGACATGCCGCCACTCTCCCAAACGGCTCGACTGACTCGCGCTCGGCACTCGAGTGGGGCAGAACCGAGAATATGCCGTCTCTCGAAAGTCAGTCGCGAATGTCGTTTAAGTGTCGAGAGAAAAGAGACAGGGCTCTCTCTCTCTCTCTCTCTCTTTCCTTATTGCCTCATTCTCTCTTTCTCTCTCCCACAGACCTAGCCGAGTGGCTGGTGTTCGGCTAAGAAAGACGTCGACAGTGGAATGCCGGCTGCGCGATAATCACAGACCAGTCGATATTTCGCGGATTTGGCCCTGATTCGGGTCAGTGGCTTCGACCACTGAATCGAGAGTTCGTAATCGCTCGAGGAGACTCTCTCTCTCTCTCCCCCATCTTGAGCTTTCAGGTGAGCGAACCAAGCATCTTCTCCTCATTCGACGTTCAGACACAGACTCTACGCTGATCGTTCCTCCTTGAGCTTGAACGATCTACCAGGATCCCTTACGCGACATAGACCACGTTACAGGTATTAACTGTGAGTGCACATAATAGATAGGCAATAGGTAGTTAGGCCACGGATGAGCTTGCTCGGCTCGGAGCAGCGTTAAACTCCAGATTAAATTTTCGCCAAATCGACGCCACTCGCGTCAAGACACTTCGCCGGTTAAGAGACACCAGGATCGACAGTGCCAGACCATCGTGGCTCTTTGTACGTCATAATCGCACCACGTGAAAGGGCGCGCGTGACGCGAACCTACGGGCTTTAAATACACGCGTGCCAAATATCCGGAGATCAAAGAGTCATTGTTTGTTGTTTCTGCTGAACCGCCGACACAACACGCCTCGCGCAATCAGCCTTTTTCCTCGTTGTGTGCGTTGCAGTCGGCGCCATGAAGTTTTCACCTAACCCCGCTACCCCGACTCGCCCCACTCGAAGAGCGTTTCGCGAGAGAGAAAACTGACCGAGTGTAAAAGCACGATGAAAAGTAGCCAAAGGAGAGAGAGAGAGAAAAAGAACGAGAGCATTAAAAAGAGAACAGAGCAAAAGGATCGAGAAGGCTACTGGACCCGTATAGGAGCCCTGAGGTAAACGAGCCGCAAAGGACGATCGGACGAGGACTCCTTGACACAAAGCCCCTGGCTTTTCCTTATATAACGTACGCGGGTTGCGTCAGCCTTTGTCCAGCTCTGATTCTACGTATACACATGTACAGATACATGTACAGTACAGCTGGTCCAATTATTGTCTTTATAATAACCACCGGCGATAATGGGAAGTCGCGGGCGCATGCGTTCGTAAATCTATTTGTAAACAGTGGACTGTTTGTCAACAACCGAGCAGCTCATTGCGTCGTTGCTGCGCCAAGAGTGGCTGTGCGAGAGATCGTTCAACCCGTCCTCCTTTGGCGTCGTGGCGCGTAGCGACACCTAAGGAGAACGCGGAGCATAGGCACGTAGACAAACGGCAGGACGTTGAGGGATTCGAGCGGGCGTGTTGAGCGATAAAAAAAAAAAGAAGCGAACGACGAGGAAGGAAGGAAAGAGAAACGAGAAAAAAAAAGAGCAAACCAAAGTCTAAATACTCGACGCAATATCCTTGGGCTGGTTCGTCCGACTTTTTTTTATTATTCGTTTCCTTTTTTCTCCCCCCCCCCCCGCCGCGCCCCCCAATTTTTTTCAACCGTTTCGCCAACCTGCAGGCTGTTACCGCCGGGAGGATCGTTGACCGAATGACACGGTGCCGAGCGCGCCACGCGTCTGCCCGTTGATAGCGGCCTCGCGCGTTAACGAAGTGGAGGGGCAGCGGACGCTCTGATTGGTCGTCGCGCGACGCGCCGAGAAAGTACCGGCAAAATTTGAATCTCGACGGGCAATGAGTGCCAGGAAAACCTTGAACCGTGAATCTTTCCCTCGTATATCTATATATGTGCATTCGTATATATGTATACACAGCAGCGCCGTCCGTACTTCCCCAGCATCGCAGCGCCATTAAATACTTTTATACAAAGTATAAACTCTTTTCAGCAGCTAACTTCACTTATCTCCTCGTAAACCAAAGATAGACTCTCGACCCTCCCGACCCTCCCGACTCCGTCCCGTATCGTCGCGCAAGACCGTTTCACAGATATATTCTCGATAGCGCCGATCGGTTACACGTACGCTCGGTGTAGCTGTAAACACTTTTTTTTTCTGTAAACTCATTTCTAATAACGTCCCCCGATAGACACACGTTTTATTTATTCATCGCGCGATAAGATAACGATCTGATGCGTTTCGCCAGCGACGGACCCCAAGTGGCGCCCGGCGGACTTTGCGACGCTCTGTATAAATACCGATGCGAATTAGCATGGACATTCCCGACGCCAGAGTCACGTGCCGACGAATCTCATTCAATATCCTCGTTACGTAAAAGTATTTCGCTGCGCAATATCGTCGTGCCGCCAATGCACCTATATATATATATATATATACTCAAATTAAATGCAGAATCCATACGAGTCGTTACGAACATCCAATTTATTAATATTCTCTGAAAAACAAAAATATGACCTGCAGCTCGATCTTACAAATTATCCTTTAGATATATCGATTATCGATTTATATATATATATGATCCCATCTCATACCGTGTTGACAAGCTCCTCGAATTTCACCGTACGCGAAACAAACAAACCCTACACCCGTTACTTACTTCATCCATCACTGCGCAGCAACAGTCGCGCTCCGCGTACTTCAGATCTCGATGATCTGCGCGGCGTAAAAATGAATTAAAAAGAAAATTATACAATCATTGCCCCGCATACTTTCTACCACGCGTACTTCGCATTACCCTGGTTCGGTCCGTGGCGTAAATTTTTTTTTTCAGACAATTCCAAATTCGAAAATTACAAAATTCATTTTCACAGTCGCCGTTCTTTTTTTCGAAATTTTCAATCTTTTTTTTTCAAATCCTTTTCGCAAATTTACCTGCTTCGACAACCTACACGAGTGAAACAATCAGTAGCGTCGCTCGTACGTACGCAAGGCAGAATTAACCTGGACGCACGTGGTTTCGTGCCTAAAGCTGACTGACGTGTATTCGCACTGCACACGTGTCTTCGCCTCCCGTATAGGAATTTAATAATTCAAATCCGGCGCCAGTCAGCGCACCTCGCGCGCCTTTGCATAACGCACGGGTCCATCGAATGCGACCATATGCGGCTTGTTCTCAATGATCGAGCGTTACCTGCGGCCGCTGGGACTAACATTACTCTGCCATGTCGGAGTCCCGTACAATGCGGCCATTAATCTCCTTAACCCGTTAAGATACACGGGATTTCGCACAGACCCTGAAAAACATATCTTGGCTCAGGAAACACGAAGAGAAGGAAGAGAAGTAGGTACGCGGAGGAATAATGGACAGAGTGCGTGAAATCTCGGATACGCAAAAGATTATAAATAAGCGATCGGCGTTAGAAAAATTTTTTAATTCGACATCGTTACGACGACAGGTCAAGGTACAAGATTGGCCTCAGGGGGGGAGGGAAGTGGGTGAAAAATTTAATACCACATATATATATATATATACACACCTTTACTAAGATGGAATTCGGACTGAATTCACGTAATGACGTCACGTCGCGTGTTACTGTACGCCGTTACGCTCGCGCGGCATTTACGATACAATTATTTCCTTCTCTCGCCGATTCACGCCGGCACGTAATAAATGTCGTAGAATGATCGCGATCTCGGGCATCCGCGAGAAGGCCGACGCTGGAGTGCGCGTAGTATCGGCAAAATATTCCTATGACGGAAGCAGAGCTTAGGGGGTGATAAAGACGAATAGAATCAAAAGTCACGGTAACGACTGATTATATACACGTATGTATATATTCCTATGTATGCTTATATATAAAATTTTCGTAAAGTACCGACCCGACGCCACATACGAATTCGTGGACGCGTGGCGTCCAAACGCGAGAGAGCGTCTCTGGTCGACATGCATATTCACATGAAAATCTGCATTGAAAACGAAAAGCCACTGTGGGCACTGCGTAACGATCCTCCAAAATTATTCCTATCGTTTCAGGACGGGGTCAAAGGTCTAGTGGATCTATATAGGAATATTTTTTTTTTTCAAAGTACACGCTCCTCCCCTCCCCCGCTACGCGAGTATCAGTCTCGATTCATCGAAAGATATTTACACCTTATTACGTCCACGTACGTACTTCCGGTTGACTGAGTTGAGAAAAAGAAATTGTATAAATAACGAATTTATTTTGGTAACCCGAGAGTCGAGGTGGACACGTCGAGCCGTCCGCGTCTGGTGACGACGACAATGGGACGCAGGTGCACCAGTCCCCCCCCCCCCCCGACTCTTGGGGACACAATGGCGTCATTAGTGCAACTTGTTACTGGCAAATAGGAATGCCAATCACCAAGTCACGTTCTATAAATACGACTGATGACTTCTGTAAGGCGCGGCAGAGTCACCACGTGGACTAGGAAGAAGGTTCGCAGAAGATTGAGCGGATCGAGTACCAGGAAGGACCGGAAGAGGGAGAGAAGGAGCAAAGGGGAAACGAGAGAAGAGGGGAGGTGAGGAAAGACTAGTAAGAGGGGGTAAAAAGTCTTGAAGAGTAAGGGGGAAAAAATAATAATAACTTTATCAACTGTCAGCGAACCGATGACGATAATTGATGTCGACGTTACCACCTAGCACGTGACCGGAAGTACTTCAAGGTGGTCGTCGTCGCAGGAGGAGATCCTTGGGGCTGAATTATGTATCACGCGCTCGCGCGTTCCCTTCTACAACTCCTTATGTAAATCGTGCCGAACGGACGCGGGTTTTTTTTTCCCTCGTGTAAACAAGCCCGTCAACCGCTATCCGCGACGCAAACACAGACCCGTTGACAATGACCGACGTTGATCTTCACGAGGGAAATTTGTATCGGAGCTGCCGTATGACTCCCTGCACACCCCTTATGGATGCCCTTGAATTTATTATCAGTATACTCGAGCATATCCCATGACGCCCTCTTTGTACCGATCTCCCTAGTCTCGGGCTATTTCCCTTTGACTCCTCGTTCCTCTCCTTTTCTTCTTCTTCGAGCCGTCACACAATGCACTCCCCTCTCGCGAAGCTACGTCAAACGCAAAATTACGTGTGTTCGAGACACAACCGCTCGAGGTAATATTAACATGCCGCCATAACCGCTTCATTACGCTTGGCATATCCAGCAACGGCTCGGCTCTGCCATCGTCGTATTTTCTTTTTAGGTTAAGTAGCTGTAGACTATAGTATGCTATAGTGTAGGACAGGGGTAACGAGAGGGAGGGCACGGCACTGGTGTGTAAGGAAGCATAAGGAGACCTACAGTGCCTTCGGGATAGGCTATCAGCAACAAGTAAATTATATTCAACCGAGACACCGAGGTACACGTACTAATCTTTGTTGCTGATAAGATTTGGTGGAAAAACCAAAAAAAAAAGTGATGAAAAATAAAATGAGTTTTTGAGGAAAAAAATTTCACGGACATTTTTTCATTAGCAATGAGATAACTGTGACTTTTGTTGTCTATGAATTAAATTATATTTCAGTCTTTTTATTGATACTGAAAAAAAAAATCTATACCGATCCTCGTTAACCGGGAGAAAAATCTTTTTCCCCGTTTCAAGCTGCCCCCCCCCCCCCCCCTCTGACCCGCTCGCACATTCGATTAACCAGACGTCTTTCTATGCGCGATGAGTCGTGTCTGGCGCGATTTCGCAATGCAAACTTCTCTAAAGGCATCGAAATGGCCCGAGAATAGAACAGCTCTATTTGACCGGGATGATGGAAGCTCGAGCGATCGCTTCCGGTGAAAACGAGCCGAAGACTCAGTATACGTATTCAGGGCAGCTGGCGTGGTTTGTTAAGCCATCAGAGGTACGGAGCTACCCAACTTACAAGGGACCCAAGAACTATAAGTAGCCATAGAATTTCGGTATACACACAGACACATATATATACCACCTGTCGAAATCCTTAAAACCATTGAAAAAAAAAAAAAAAATCAACTAAATCTAAAACCCTCTAAAGCGTACAGCAAAGCACCAATGATCGAGCTACTCCTCGTTTGCCTGTATAAACATGTTAAAAGGGACAATTAAAAAAAAAAATTCCATCCTCCAATCAACCATAACCAATTCCCATCTCGTTGCCAGAGTCCGTAGCAGATAACTCCGCGGTCAGGAATGCAGAAGGTAACACGAGTCTCGACTTGTCAGCGACACGTAGGTACTTAAAACACAGTGTAACATACGTACAATTACGTGTGGCTTCCCGGCACCTAGTTGTGTAAATCTACGCGAACGCGACGTTTGTTTTTCAAAAGCATAATAAAGAGAAGCCAAGCAGGAAGAACGTAGGGTTCCTAGACGGCAAAACCACGACACAACATTCAACGTTTAACGTACTATAGCACGTGGGCATCAGGCAACCCGAAGACCAAGACCTTTGTCGGTTCCGAGTTCCACGTCGTAGAAACTATAGAGAACGGACAGGCTGGCAGTCTGGCTGGTTGGCAGGCGGGCAAAGCAGGCAAGGCAGGTAGGTAGGTGGTAGTCAGGGATAAAAAGGATCCAGGCTGGGGCACAGGGTACCAGGGAAGAGGAAGAGGAGAGGATGAAGAAAGAAGAGGGAACCGAGGGACGGAATGACCCAGATGCGACGGCTGGCGGACCCACCCGTTTAGTCCTCGAGATGGAGCCAGTAAAGTGGGCGCGAGGAAACGAATCGGAAAGAGGGTATACGAGAGAACCACTCGTAGTACTATACTATAGCGTACTACGAGAGTCGACGGCGGACAAAGCACGTGACGTCTGGGATCCCAGGCGTCCTCGTCTACGCTTCCAGCCAACCGCCAAAGGCCTCTTTTCTCTCTCCTAACCCTGGGCACCGTCGCCGCAGACCCCCCCCACTCCATTGCCGCTGTCGCTCAGCGTCTCGTTCTATCTCCACGAAGCGAGAGAGAGAGAGAGAGAGAGAGACGGAAAACCTGCAGCCACTCGACTGCTTCATGGAAACGAGCAAATGCAGTCCTATTCGACCGTTTCCATTGCGTATATATCTATGTATATGTATATGTATATGCCTTACGTTCTGGATTTGCGATAAATCAGGATTAACCCCCCCCCCCCCCATAAACCGACTCACAATAACGCACGCGAGCAACTCTGAAAACAGCCCAAAGGTTGCATTGCTCGTCGATACGCGTAATAAACCGATTGTCGTTGCTTATGCTCGATCATCAATCTTCTACCTGAGCGAGAAAATCAGGTCTTCGATTGGTAATTTCATTTGGAGAATCCGACGATCTTATTCGGTACTCGTAAAACGCTGCTTCGTTCGACCTTCGCTATATCAGATCCACAGGTTGGTGGATTTTCATGCGAACGACACAGCTCGTCTACGAGGGTCGTTAAGTAACCCATACAACCAGGCCAGAGTCCTACCTGTAAGTTGGGCAAAGCGTTTCGCACCTTTGACCGAGGCTATTGCATGGGCGTCTGTTGTGTTGGATGCCGGATGCGGGTCCAGCATGGATGATACTATGACGCAGCGTACGGAACGTAGATTCCTCCCTTGGGGTAGGTTCGAGCGTCAATAATCCGGGACGTATTTTACGTCAAGGTACATTAGGTCAGGGATGGCCAATATTTAAAGCCGAGGGAGTAGAGAACCGAAGCCTTCCTGGATATATTTACTGAACAGTGACGTATCTAGTTCCCAGTGACAAGGGGTGCCTCTTGCGCCCTTCGTACCATTCGACTACCCTGCCCATCGGCATTCCTTATTTCCCGTCGTTCTCTCTGACAGCCTGTCGAAAATATTCAGAACGAAGTATGGAAGCTACCGGCGGCGTGTCTGCAGAGAGCCGACGGACGCTCTTTCCATCACGGATTCAAGGCGTCCCCCGACCTCAACGGTGCCGCAGAGAGTGACGTAGGGCGCCGTAACTTGTACAGAAACGTGGCAAGAATTGGCAGCTTACTTTAACGTGAAATGGCGCGTTTATTTGAATGTCTCAAAACATATCGACATTTACTTTTTTTTTTTGTTCCAATTTCAATAACTGTACGTCGTCCCGCGTCGAATCTATATTCAAATATTCCCGCTGAAACAGAATCGCCTACCTTTAATATCGCCCGGTCGTTTAAGCACGGTAGAGGAGCGTTTGGCTGATAATGATTTACTTAAATTTGAATCAGCAATTTGACCCTCCTTGGGCAATTAAAGTCCGCTGACTCTATGGGGATTTAATTAAAGGCGGATTATGGTCCAGGGGCGGAGTATGGTGTAACAAGGGTCGTGCGATCCATCGCACGGGTTAATTTAGGAATGCAAATCAGTTGGATCGCGATGGAGGAGCCGAGTGAAATTTTTCGAAAATATACTGGTGGTGAGCTGGGGCGCAAAATAAAATGACTAAGTGCACGTTGTTGGTCATCCCACGCGTTTGCGACACGCATCGCGCGGGGGACGGACAAGCGAGTGAGCATTACGGGGAGGACTGGTTTATTTTTATTTCTGTCTGGCGAGCATTAAATGAAAATGGGTCGAGGCGTCTGCGGCCGACGCGCGAATGCATGTAACGCGCGCGAGGAGAAGGCGAGAAGATCATGTGAACCAGGCTTTCTTTTCGGTCAGCAGGAGACATCAAGAGGAATGAGTGCAGCAGGAGCAAGAAGGTCTAAAACTATCGCGGAGTAGAGTGCCAAGAAAATAAAAATAATGATAATGAAAAGCAACGAGAAATTACGACACAGCGAGCATTTGGAATATTTTTTTAAGAAAAAAAATTTTTTTTCAAGAAAAAAATATTCACACAACTCGATTTCTTTGGCATACGATCCGCGATCAGAGTTCAGTTGCATATCGAAAAATCTGTCACCGATATCTCGGAGTCAATTTTTCGCGTGTCAAAAATATCGTATAAATACGTCAACGCTAATCGAGGATCCTGATTGGTCATCGCTATCGACATTCGAACGACGTTTCGCCGATTCTTGCGAAAGTTCACGAAAAAGCATTCAATTAGAGGGATTCCGGATAAATTTAGATATCTCAAAATGTGAAATAATTTTTTAATCGTCCACGTAACTGTGATAAGACATTTATTTTTATAAATACAGAAAATTACGTCGATTTACGTAGAAATGTCGATTAATAGAAATCGTTCGGCTGAATCAAAGCCCGCCCATAGAAAAGAAAAAAAAAGAAATAATTTCCCCAAAAAATTCTCTAGACCAGCAGTGTCGTCAGAAAAATACAATTTTTCCAGCGAACAAAAAAGAAAAACCTACGAACGCACCAAACCAATTCTAACCAGTATTCGCGTAGCGCGTGCGCCTTTAAAAATGCTCAGTGGGCCAGGGCTTCGCGAAATTCATAATTCGCAACGGCCTTCGGAAGGGGCAAGCGGGCGACGGGGATAGCGGGCGGTCATATGTTCGGAGTAGTCACGTATGGCGGGAATACCAAGAAGGAACCAGGGACGAAGTAAGACCGACTGGCGAGGGAGGGTCTGAAACAGCATCCAGCCAGACGACCGAGAAACTGAGAGGAGTCTGCGAAAGAGAGAGAGAGAGAGAGAGAGAGAGAGAGAGATAAGGAGAGTCTGAGTAACACAAGGATAGACGTCTATATATAGATAGAAAGCGAGAAGAAAGATAAAGAGAAGAAGAAGCGAGAATCAAGCCACAGAAGAAAAATGTGTGGGAACCGAGTAGCATGTGGCCAGGCTGGTTCGCAAAATATTGCGTTACGAAAGTCCTACGCGACATACCCACAGCCACGGCATAAAATGTGCCTGTACGTATAACAGCACCCGAGTAGCCATTGGCGACCGGGTAAACACAAAATAACCCACAGTGCCCACCGAGTTCAAAACTAACCGACTGCCTGCGTACAGAGACACGGAACGTGCACGTAAAAGTGGTCCTTCAATCCGCACCACGACAGGATTCGCGAGCGATAATAAAAGGAGACGGGGTCGTCCTTCTCCGTGCTGTAGTCTCTATGTACGTAAATCGCATAAGAGACGTAGCCGAGAAGGAGGGCAGTTTCGCAAGTGGCGACGATTTCGCACGAGACACGCGCTGGACGACGACCTTTCATTTCTATACATAGATATAGTCAGCGACCGAGAGAGGAGCAATGACTGCGTTCACGGCGGTCAGAGTGGCAACGTCGACGCCTATGGCAGACGACTTGCGAAACGTTAAAGGGACGCCGAACGAAAGTGCGCATGCTCTTTATATATATATACATATTAAATATATATATATACGTGCACACCTAAGCCGGGACAAGAACCTCGGAAAGCACATTGCGTGACTACTAATTACCGGTACGAACTGACAGCTGATCGAGTGCTATCACGATCTACGCGAACCTGGTGCGTAAAAGGTCCTCCGGCCGCTAGACGCGTGTAGGATTGTCATGCGCGAATGAGGATTCGGTGCGTGAGAATGGACGGTAGTTTTAAAAGTTCCCGCCACGAGCGGGCAAGGCCGCGATTAAAGAAATGGCGGGAATAATTTGAATTTTTGTCCAATCGAAAAATGCATTCGTTACGATCACGAGTTACGACGATAACGATGATACGAGTAAAAGACATTTTTTTTCATGTTCTTTACAACCAAACGACAGAGCTGGGGGCCTAGCGTGAGATCCTTGTAACTACGGCGAACTCGGCTCACGTATCCCGTATGTATATTTGAGCGCGTTTTACGAGCGTACAAACTTTCATATTCTAAAAATAGTGAAACGCAGCTGATTCGCGAAAAGTACGCGAATCGCGGTGATCCCCATTGGGCGACACGATTTTTCATTCGCGGGACGCGACTGCCGCTCGTGCGACTATAAAAACACGGTGGTTGCGCAACGGTACGTTCGCATGAGAGCGATTAAATTTTATTGGCGAATTCACCTTGCCAAAGAGAAGCAGGTTGACGTTTCCGGTCCACGTGTAGACTCAGGGCACAGGCATCCTGTTTAGTTACGGTCAGAGTCGCGCGTGCGTCTACGAAAGCTTCGCAATTCTCTTCATGTGTCTGTATATACATATATATATGGTGTATATATATATACCATATACATATATGTCTACGAAATAGCTCGTACCAACACTCCAATAAAAAATTCATTCCTATCTCTAGCGTTTAGCCATCCTCGTGTTTCTTTGCCAGGACCGTAGCGCGCTACACGATCCAAGCACGTATTTTCTAATTGGACTAATTCGACGAAATAATAAAGAAAGAGATAAGACGTTTCGTATGAAAATTTCGTAAACGCCAAGAACGCTTAATGACAGACTCCTGCGTTTTATTATATTTTGCGAATGAGTACTGGACGTTCGCTTCTTCCCTGTGATCGTTCGACGCTATCGCTCGCTCAGGGCATATAATAAAACCTAGAAAAGCGAAGCGGCTGACGGGCAAAGCGAACATGCGAACGAGGTTAACTTTTCCAGGGCCGTCGTCGTTATCTCTACGCGAAGCGCCACGATATTTATTTTTGCATCGCGTGAAATCGGACAGACAACAAAATATGGGTCATCGGGGCGAGCATTATCATCGCTCGAGTCATTTTTCCGACAGGTCGACGTCGACGCCAGTGCCATTACGGCACTCATATTATTATCAGGCTATTTTTGCGTACCCGGTTACAGTAATCTGTTCCGAAAGCCGTGTTCACGCTGTAGCCGAACTTTCTCGTGCATTCGTGTATTAGCAATAACGTGTGAGCGACGAAGAGGAGGGGCGAGGGGGGGGGGGGAGATATGAAAATAAAACACAGGTCAAACTTCAATCTGGCAACGAGCAATCGAAAAAAAAAAGATCCGACGCGAAAAGACGGGAAAAAAAAATGAAAGCAGAGTCAAGGAAAAGTCAGAGAGTGTGCGAGAGCGAGAAAAATCTTTGAGCGTTTTCTCATCGTGACGCAGGTAAAAGTATATGTACAAGGAGAACAGAGAGAAGGACAGACGACGACGCGGTTGCCAGGATCACAGGAATTTGTAGAGGTGCGGGCGTGACAAAGTCCAAGATTCGAGACGGATCTGCCCCTCCCCAGTCGGGGAGGCTGAAAATTTGAAAGCTGAAAAAAACCGAAGTCCATTCTAGCAAGGGTCGCAGGAATTAAAGGAAGTGATAGCGGAGGGCGGAGACTAGGAAGTCGAGGAGCGAATCGGCCGTATCGGTGCTACCACCCTGACCGAACGCAAGAGAAATTACGAACGATAGACACGGTACGAGATAGGAATCCGTGGTCTCGTATGGTACTTGGACCTGGGTAGGACCAGAAACGTCATCTACGAGTAGGCTAATGATAGCCGTTAGGTATCGTTGCTATACCGTGTGAATAATTTTTAAATGTCCTCCTATGCCATAACCGTGGACTGGAATAAAGTGTATTTTTCTCCGTCCGCGTAGAGCATAGACTGACAGCAACAACATAGACGGGCTACAGCGTAGGAAATAGTGAAAAGAGGTAGAGTCCCAGGAGTCTTACTGAAAATATCAGTACCATATGGAGTCTTATGGACCTTTGCGACATTACATATGTGTATATGTACTTTTGTTGAATTTATTAGTAATTTATCTTCAGCCGCGTACCTTTGATAATTTTTCGCCCTCGTGATGCGGCAGAAGCGTCCTCAACGATTGAAAACCCGCATTGATGCTCTGCATACGTCGTCTCTCGTTGCTGTTGGCGATTTCTCGCCGCATGCGTTTCTCCTGCTCCATGTGGCTGCGAGGCGTAACTCTGCCCACGCCGCCCGCGCTGCTTGTGTGATTTATCGTGCCGTCGCCGTTAATAGAGATCGCTGTGATTCCCTGAGGGTTCTGACCGGCCGTACGGCAACCGGTCGCGTTGCCGTTCTGTCGTTGCTGCGGCGTTTGCTGGTCCTGCGTTTCCGCAATCTCGGCGACCGCCACGCTCGTGGCCACCGAGCTCTCGTCGACGGTCTCGCTGCTGCTGTAAAAAAAATCAAGATATGAACTAAAATTTTTTTTTCCTCTTCAAAAAACTTAAATACATGTCCAATGAAAATTAGCCTTGCTACGTTGTCATTCGGTATTTTTTTTTTTTTTTCACTGGCGAAACGGAAGGAATACGAAATAGAAGATCGTTTCCTGTCGACAGAGCAAGAAAGACGCTTCGCGATACCAAAGGTCAACGTCAGTTCACCAGGGACGTGAAGCCGCGTTATGGTAACGACCTTGAAAATTTGATTTACGAGCGGACATGACGTCAGGATACATTAGATGAAACGAACCAACGGCGATCGCCGGAAAGCGAAGACTCGTGCGTGTAGCGTCGTTCTGGCGCGGCGCTTTTAAGGAAATTGGAATTAGGCCCCCTCCCCCCCCCCCCTCTGCAACCAAGTGGATATTTCTTTCATCGAACGAGAGAGACTTTATCGAACTTCCAAATTTCCCGTTAATGGGGACAGGAGCGTACCTACGAAAGGACAAACCCCGCGTAACAGGCTCCGGTTGGTCGTAGCATTGATAAAATTTGCATTCAATAGTCCTGCTACCTAAAATCATCCCTGATCCCTGAAATACGTCACTAAAGCCATAATTGATAAAAATGAATAAGTACTCGATACTCTCGCCACCCGTAACTACCGCACGCGTAACGACGAACGATACAGACCCAGCCGACAGGATGCGCGATCCCGAAAAAATAACGACGAAAAATGTTAAATAAAACAAAAAATCGAAAAAAAAAACCGGTCCGATACTTAAGCCAATAGCTGTCACCGTGGGTAAGACTCGTGACGTCACCACCGCACAAAAATTCTCAAGTCTCCCCATTCAAGCGCAAAACTCCGTATTGGTTTTCCTCTACTACATTGGCAAGTAACAAGAATTATGCTGATCCGTTCAGCCAAGGCAATAAAAGGCCAACCCCTGTCCAACGTGTTACGATCCAGCAAGAAAATTTCAAATATTTAATCCCTACCCTTGTAACACCCAGTACACGAATACCCCGTGACGATGTACCGGGTGACAAAATAAATAACTATCGCGACTCTCCAGCATTCGCAGTTACTCGAGTTAATACATCAGGAATGTCTCAAGCATCTGGCTGACGATATCCACGTGACAGACGCAGTGCGATATATAAACGTAAAATTGACCCGACGTATTAACGTCAGCCGGATTGCCGGAGTGGGAAAAACAATGCAGATTCACCTTTCAGGACGTGAGCGTAGCACGCTCGACTTCCACCTTGCGACTCTTCAACCCGCTCGTAGCCGCCCCTCCCACGGGCATCGGATAATGACCGAGCGAGAGAGGGGGAAAAAAATGCGAGAAATCACACACGTAGAAATTGACGTGAGAGACAAATGCATGAGTGGGAGTGAGAGAGAAAAAAAATGCACGTAACGTAGATAAAATGTGGAATAAGTAAAAAGGAAAAAAAAGAGACGAAGAAGGGTTACCTGACATAAAACACAAGCACTCACTCACTCAGCAGTCGGTATACAAATCAAACTTCTTTTCTATCTCACAGTGCAGCGTTCGCGTGCTCTCCGGAACAATGAACCTCGTCCCTCCGTATTACGTATGCGCACACACCTACCTCTTCCTACCTACCTATATATACACCTAACCACCTATAACCCACCTACCTACCAACCTACGTACGTTCGTACGTAGAGACGAGTACGTAAAGCACGATTCACAAGGCGATAACACGCTCCATTCATAAGCGAGACGATAGGACGAGGAGAGGCCGACGGCCCCCGAGAGACGTAATTTTTGAATTTCTATTTACGTTTCTCCGCTCTGATAAGCGCAACTTGCCAACTGGCTGCTCTCTTTCGTGCGAGCTAACGCATTTGCCTTTCTCAGTGTTGCGGATGCACGTGTGGAATTTACAATAATTTTTTTCTTTCTTTTATCGGCCTTTGCGGGTTTACACGACACTCGTCCGAGAGACGATTGCGAGAAATTTGGTTAAAAAAAATTTCTACACGTTATCACTTGTCTATTTCAATGTCACTGAAGTCGTCCTCGAATTTTGTCAAACTAGGAAAAATTTCGATCCCCGTTGAACTTCGGCTAAACCAAATAGTGTCCCTGCTGCGTAAACGATACACGTACACGTTGCAAGGGACACGCGTGTCTATCTATAGTACATACGATATAGGGTATGTACAGGTACAAGTATATATGTATATACAAGCAACGGTAGCCGAGTGGCAATAGTAAAAATCGATACTGCGCTCTGGCCACGTCACTGATTAACGATCAGCTGTTATATCCTGGAATCCGATATGAACACCTGAAAGCCACTGATAACAGTAATAATCAAAGATAGCCTCGTTATGTACCGTACCGTTGAAATTTCCTGTAAAGCAAAGTTAAAAAAAAATTCCTTTTTTTTTCTCGACCACGATCCTCCTTTCAGACCCCCTAACTCCAGACGTATATGCGCGCCGGCACAATTACGGAATGATGCATAATAAGCCAACTGCCCGTAGAACCGACACGATACACGTAATGGGAATCGGGCGGTGGCGTGTTGAATTCGATTCGACCGGAGGAGCCGAAGAACGTATAAAGTCGCCGACCACGACAGGCCAGATGCGAAACCTTGGGCGTAGGTGCGCAATAAAAGGTAATTGGTTTACGGCTATACACAATGTCGGCGTTCGGCCCAATTTAAACTACGTAGTAGCCGCGTTTATACGCGCCAAGGATGACTCGATGCGCGGCACGTTTATTGTCATTGGGTTATACAAGAACCAATATCTTATTATCAAATGCGCATCGTGTCCCTAAGAAGTTCGCGTCAACCGTGACGCTTTACACGATTTACGACGTTATCCATTGGACCAACGTACCCACCAATCTTTTTACCAACAATAAATACGTATAATGCGTACCGCGTAGTGATTGGACGTAAAAACAGTATTAAAGGAAAAAAGTACAAAAAAAGAAAGAAAGAAAAAAAGAACGGCGGTACCTCTGATGTACAAAGCAAAGAGGAAAAGTATCCGGAGCGTAATGGTGAGTCAGCTAGGAAAAGGGCCGTGACCTTCCAGTCGACAGTTCAAAACATTCTCTACCACCACACTACGTAGCGCCTGGTAGGTGTTTGGGGATACGGCGGTTAAAGAATTCGCAGACACGTGGATAGCTTTGTGGTATAAAAACGTGGAAGCACTGGTATGGATATATATATTATATATAATATATATATATATATATAATTTACGGAAACGAGTCAATAAACCACGTGACGAAATTTCAGCCGACCAGCAACCAGAAGCTCGGGTCGTAGAAGAAAGATGAGCAATGCAACGAGAGACGAAGCAGGAAAGAGAAAGAGAGAGAGAGAGAGAGAGAGAGAGAGAGAGAGAGAGAGAGAGAGAGCAAACGAGAGCTCGGTAGTGGTGTACTATAAAAGGACTCGTAAAATGGAAATAAAGTGATCCAATAGATGTGGGCGTATGAACCATTGAGTATCGTCCAAAGGTCGTAACAGTTCCGGCGGATGGACTGATTCATCCGAATGTGACTGGTGTACGTACGTACGATGATTATATACGTACGGTGTGTCAGCTAGAGCCGGGTACGACCCGTGGAACAGATTAAATGGGGTAAACGAGGCGAAGCGATAGTACCTGATGAGTGATACCAAACCACGTGGTAGGAGGAGGAGGAGAAGAAGAATAAGCATCGAAGGTCCACGTGGAGTTCGTGCGGAGTGGTTATATCGGATCAGCTGGTGTTACGGCGGGAGCGACGAGCTGGCTGGTCGGTTGGTTGGTTGGTTCGTTGGATACCGTGACGTCAGTAGGTTCGTCGGATACCCGCTGAGCTCGACTGGATCGGCCCACGTCGAAGTGGGTCACCGTAGGTGGCGGCTGCTACCTATCCACCCTTGCTACGCGCTCGGAGGCACCGGGTGTAAATATAACCCTGGTAATTAGATCTAGCACGGTCTAGTACCCCGACGTTACTACCTGCTACCTTGTCTCCTGGTCCAACACCCTTCTCTACCTATGGCTTTCCCTATTTCACATCGAATGACCCCCATAGTCAGCGATGCACCCTCGCGTTACACTTATGTGCCGGCATAGAGTGCACACGCGCCACTGCCCTGAGAAACTAACCTAGTCCAACAGTGCCAGTTGCCTCTAGGGACACTGCAAGCTGGGATCTTGAGCATCGAGTCTAATTAAATGATTGGACCTGACGTATGCGTCAGCTACGACGCGCGACCAGGAGACCCCGGCCACTGTAAAGTTTAGCCGAATCGACTCGTTTTAACTATTCAAAATACAGGGAGGAACGAGGAAGACTCATCTGTGGCGCAGAGGTACGCTGACACTGGTGGCGCACCAGTCCATCCGCACCAAGAGCGTAGAACCGACGGAGTACGGAGCAGCGTCTATAGAAAGGCCAGGAGTCCCTCCTACCTCCTGTCCTGGGTAGACACGACTAAGTCTGTATATATCGTTCCACGGAGAGTATGCTAGATAGCTGAGGAAGTATTGGCCAACGCTAGCGTGTGCGTTTCTGTCGCGCACAGCCGTAACCGTTATCCGTGTGTCCGTCTCTCTCCGTACGACTGTACGACTGTACGTCTGTCTGTTGGTCGGTCGGTCGGTAGCTCGGTGGGACGCGTGTGCTGCTGCTCTGGCTGTTCTCGCTCACTCGGCCGCTCTCGGTCGCGTGAGTCACCAACAGCTGATGGCTGGCGCCACTCAGCTGGCTGTTACCGGTGCCTTCGCGAGTCTCCCTATCTCCGTTCGCATATCAGCTGTGAGCCGTGAAACATCAGCTAAAAAAGACCAATCCCCGACGACCGACTCGGGCATTCCGACGGAGTACGCTGCGGCGCTTTTGTAAATCGGACTTTCGCGTCCTCTTCAATGGGATGTATATGTATATATACATATATGTGTGTATATGCGAAGGTATGGATGTTAGATGCGTCCAAAGTCAATTCGTACGACATGGAAGGGGAGTCGAAATGACATTTTGGAGGCGCTGAACATAATTTTTCAGATCGTCAGCCAGACCTCGATTATTTTGGCAGGGGGACCTGGAAGATTTTCGTGGGGCCATGTTACGAGAGAGTATTATGATGGCTCGGGATAGAAGCGATGATAATTTTTATGAATTTATGGAATCTCGCCAGAATGAGAAAAACAAAATAATATCTATGAAAATGTAACGACCGTGCGATTCTTCCATCTCGTGAAACTTTCACGTATTCGCGTATACTTTAAGAAGAATCGGTAGTCGTGTTCCTCGGACTGACGGAAAGATCTCTCGAGACGATTCGATTGATCTTATAAGGGGTACGAGGAGGGTGTGAAAGTGGAGAAGGAATAAAAGCGACAAAACAGGATCCTTAGATCGAAACTAGAGTCGTGATCGGTATATACATATATACATCCCTATAGATAGACTTGCGCCAGTACATTGGTTGGGTCGCAATCTCTCTTCTGAGAAATGATAAATTATGTATACGTGGTGACGCGTGCGTTTGGCATTAAAAAAGCCGGATATTTATTTTAGCCCGGTCGAGAGATCGAGAGAGAGAGAAATCACAGGAGAAGAATGAAAGAGCGTCCACATACACATTGAGCTTCCGAAGTAGTGGTAATAAGAAGATGGCGAAAGAGCCGATGATCAAGGGCCGCCGGAACAAAGCAGCAGCCGTGGGAAACATCAGGCCACGTGCCAATCAATCAATTCTTTGTGTCTGGTGTTCTCCCCTGTCGTGGACATGCAAAGGTCCATATCCCTCCGTGAACGATTCGATCGGAATTGCTTATTTCCTCGTAATTTCCATCGGACTGCCTTTTCCGCGCCAGGAGTCGCTGACAAACAATTCACGATAACTTTGCCAATACTCAAGTACAATGCAGAGAGATGGTAATAAGGAAAGCCAGACAGTCGCGTAGGTAGTTGGGGTCAGCAGGTTTACAATGGATGCACTGGAGGTAATCCGCGTAGGCAGAGGTATAGGTAGAGCGCACAAGGGAGACACACACAGGAGTATAGGAATTGGCAAGGAAAGCCAAAGCGTTTTAACAAGTTGAAAGAAGGAGGTAAAACATGATGAATGAAGAATGAGAAGAGCCATGAGGAATTATACGGGTTAGAGAGAGACGGGTATAGAGAGCCAAGGCCACAGCTGAAAAGCACGCGCGGTTTCGTAGGCATTAGTTTGAAACGGGGAGGGGGAGGGGGGTCTGAGAGTTGGCTGTTCGACCCTCTTCAGTTTTTCGACCGTTTCGCCCTAGACCCCGGGTGCGGCACGCAGCGAGCCAGTGGCACAGCAGCATCGTCGGCCGCCGATGGTTCTGGTACGATGGTACGTTTATTTTTAATTCCAGCCCCTGGCCTGCATCGAACTCAGCTGTGCCTCTCGTTGAAGTGCCGCACGAGCCAGGAGCGCAGGACCTAAGAGAATTATTAAAGGGAATTGTCGATGGGGTCGCAAGTTGCTCGACTCTATCTGGCGAGTCCAAAGGAGAAAGAAAAAAAAAAAAGATGAATTAACCAAAACCAAGATGGCCGGAAATAAAAGTATAACAGGGTTCGTCGAACGAAGTATCGACTTTTCCCGTAACCTCAATTGTTTCTATGCTCGGGTCTGCGTTTCCCTTTTGCATGACTACGCGAGAGGCGGATGCCCAGTGACTAAGGGCAATTCGACGAGTATCCCCCCGACCTAAGGGTGGATTATAAATGAAAACAGCGCGTATCGTTATTTCAGGGTGTATCAATCGACACTAGGGATAACTTGATGAGGAACGGGATAGAGAAATTTTTCACCATCTAGTAACGTTGTTATTAGCTAGTGATATTTTTTTTACTATGAAGAAGAGGGCGCCACAGGGCCTTTGCAGTCGTAGTTTATCCTCCGGAAGGATGCCTCTTCATCCTCCTGGATCGAAGAGTGGATGATGGAGGGCGAAGTAAAGGAAGGGAACGAAGCGGGATGTTGACGGGGGAAGGAAGAAAAAAAATAGAAAAACGAACGAAGAAGGACGCGAAGCTCCTCGTCCTTGCCACGTGTGCCTCGTGGATCTCTATCGTCAGGAGCACATCTGCCACTCGATGGTATCACTCAGCGCCCAGAATAAATACCGGGCCCAGGCCTATAAGCACTGCCGGCGTTTACGCGTCGTCGATAAATATTGAATTTATTGATCGTCGAGAATGATCCAACGGATCGCAAGTCACGATCGACCATGGATTTTCACGTGAGCGCGTAGAGAATCGATGGTGGAAAAAAAAAGACAATACAAATTCGTCCTATCGGATAGCGACTGATAAGACGAATCGATAGACGAAATTTGACGCAGGAGTATCCATTAGTATCGTTCGAGGTATGCGCGAAGTGAAGGAAAGAAAGACAAAAAAATAATCACACCCGGTATTCTCGATGACGGTAACGGGCAGAGCGAGGCAAAATGTAATCCAAGGAGAAAATGGATACTCGAGCTCCCCGTACTGTCTTCAACGATCTAAGGAAAATTCCTACAGAGAGAAAGGTTAGGTTCGGGAAGGCTCTTATCTGCCAGTTAGAGATCCCCGGGGTCAGCGGTCTGGAAGGCGCAGCCGGGAGGTCGTCGTGGAATCGCGTCCAAGGATTCGATAGTACGGAAAGGGGTAGAGGGTGAAAAAAAACAGAGAGTACAGAAGATGGAGGGAGAAAAGAAAGGCCGTAGAAATCAGAAGATCGTTGGGGTATCGGATGAATCCTTGGACAAACGAAGCTGTCGTTTGCAGACGCCGCAGCAAGATCAGGAACACACTCGACGACGACGACGACGACGACGACGACGACGACGTCGGTATCGTTTTCCTTCCTTCGATTATTTCGCTTCTCTTTTTTTTTTTCTATATCTCCTTCTCTTCTCCCATCGTCCATAACCGCGTTGCTCTCAAACCGCAAATAGCCTGGGACCAAACCATATGAGCGGGGGGGGGGGGGGGGTGTCGTGAAAACCATCTGCCATCTACAGTCAGGACTATCGTCCTGGCAATCGTCTCGGGTCTAACGACAAACTCAAGCTGAGCTGACTGTAAGATAGATAAAGGTCTTTCGCATGAAGCGACAGTCGCGCCAGCGACTTACGGCAACGCCAGCTGAGACGTCGACCTAGGCCAAGAACTGGGCCTCCAGTCTGGTACCATTCAAAAGTCGCGCGTCTCTTTCCCATTGGCAGTCAGAAGCCACCGGAGCAGCGTCACGTTTTAGCGACGCAGCACCGAACAAGCGCAACTTATAAGCGCAGCTGCACGCAACTGCGCTTCCTTCGGTAGCGCAGTGGAAACCTGGCCGATATCGTGTTACGAAGGGATGCGCGCGCGCTCGCGCGCCTCCGTAGATGTCGGTGCGTGCTGTGCTAACTGGTACGAGATGGAATGAGAAGAGGAACGGGGAATAGGAATTGGGAATGGGGGGAAAGGGAGGAGAGAGAATATATTTAGCCGTGTGACGTCAGTCGGGCCAGTCAGCCAGTCAACCAGCCGGCTGGCAGATCGAATAGGCGCCACGTCGTGTCCAAGAGAGTCACCGTCCTAATGCATACAAGCCGGCCGATGTAGTAGGTGTATCTTTTGGATGCGTGTTAGGAGACGGCAGGAACGACATTGGGTATCATGATGATGATGATGATGATGATGACGTAGATGATGATGATGAGAAACAGTAATTTCGTGTACGAGGAGCGCAACTGGAACAGCTGTTGCCCTGACAGTGAAATGGATGCGAGCGGAAGTGACTGCTAAGCTTCAGAAAAAAAAATAAAAAAAGACAGTTTAAAATTCCACCAACGAAAGTCACTAGGTAAGCTTCGTGGATCCTTAAGAAATTCCAGGTACTCTTTAAGGGGAGGGACTAAGAGGTCTACAGGCTGAGACGAAGCTCCGAAGATCTACGTCACAGCTCGAAAGAAAGTCCTTGGCGATCGGTAGAGCAAAGGAGAAAGATCCAGCTGAAAAATCGAATAAAGAGAGTACCAGATCGAGAGCCACTGAAAGAGGATCGAGTCTTGCTTTGAAAATGGGAAACGTAGCCCTGGCATTGTGCGTGGTCGTCCGTTTGGCATGTTTCTGATTCCAGGCCAGCGCCGAGTGCCAAACAAAGGTCCCTGGGTCCCTCTCTGTCCTTTCAACAGGCAGCGTTCTCGCAGACCCCGATACCTCAGGTAAGTCCGAAGTAGGGCAGCGTCCTTTGTCAAGCATCGGTTAGCGCGACGAGACATAGGAATGGTATTATGGGGTACGCTTCCCGGGCAACCCGAAAAATTATCTACCAAAAAGAATCTCTGTCGCTTCAACGATCGCAGTCACTTTACAACGCGAAATTTTCCACGATCGAAAATCCTCTTGGTCCAGGTACCTCCGTTTGTTCGAAAAAAAAAAAACAAAAAAAAAATTGTAAAATTTTCCGCAAATAAATCGGCTTAAAAAAATTTCATCCATCCCACCGAAAGACGTTACAATACTTTCTCTGTCCTCGAACACGCATATGTGTACCACCGCGTGACACACTGTATTAAAAGGGTCACGGAACTCTTTTGAACGTACTATACACCGTCCACGTTAACGCAGTGAGACCGAAAACAATTTTCGCACGCCCACCAACAGACGCATATATACACACATTCTCACGCGTATGATCCATCGTGTCTATATCAAAGAAAAGCATCCGGTCTGCCCCCCCCCCCCGCCCTCAACCCCTTTCTAATCCCGGACCCAAATGCAGTCTCAATTTTTGCCGCGAAAAAAAAATCAAAGCCAAAGGGCAACGTGTCGTCAAAAGCACGTTTGCCATGCCTCGACCCCGACCGAATCTCGAAAGCGTCGCAGGCGAGGGGTTGAAAATGAAAACAAAAAAGAATCGATAAAAAGGCTTTTTCCTGGTGTCGCGCCGGGAAGGCTCGTGCGTGCCTGCTGCGTGCGTACCTCGACGTGTACACCCGTATACGGTATGCGTACACGTCGAGTATGTAGAGCGTGAGAGGTCACAGAGACACCATTGTTGTCTGCCGAGCGACTCGAGGAGTCGAGGACGTTTCGAGATTGAGCTTTCACGGTTCAGCTGCTGTACCTCCCGGCTGCTACCACGGCGCACAGAGTACACAGAGGCGTCAACGACACGCATCAATTCTACACGCACGTCACAGCCGCATTGCACGCGCCTTCGATACTTTCACCGACGGACGCAATTTCATTGTCGCGTAAGGAATTCTTGCCTCAAGATGTGTATATATATATATATATGCAACGTGCCCCGTTCACGAGCCTTAACTTTCGCGTGGTAGGACGATGAGGTGTATCGGACCTAATGGACACTAGTTTCCTGAACTCGTTAAGGAGACCACGTGGAACCCTAAGAAGAGCCTTTTCGCCAGCTAAACGAGTAACCAGATCGCCATGCTATAAAACCTGTGTATGAATTTTTCCAAGGTGCGTATATACATACATAGAGATCGCGGACACGTGGAATCAGGGTACTCATTCACGTCCGCCATCCGCATGCTAGGCCTATACCCACGCCTAGGTGTGGGTGTAACGCAACAGACAGAGTAAGTGCTCGTGGAGCAGAGATCAGCCAGAGCGAGAAGGAAGCCACAGCGCGAGGAGCCACCCAGTCGGCCCGAGTAGCTCGTGTCGCGCGAATAACGCGGCAATCGTGCAAGTAAGCATAACAAGGCTTAGGGCGCGTACGCACTAGGCTGGTCGATGCTGACCTGAGGTAGACGAGGAAAGTAGGATCGGAGCTCTAAGGGATAGAGAAGGATGGGGAGTCTCGGGAGAGGATAAAGAAGGTCAGGAAGAAGGGAACGAAGGTGGAAACCGGAATTTTCGTTTGAAACTGGTTTACGAGAGTATACACGGTAGAATGGGTCGCGGGGGTCAAGGGTGAAGGGAAGAGTCCAGGGGATGATTAGGCGCACCGTCCTTCGTGGCGCGGCGTGTAATGTCTATATCGATTAAAAAAAAAAAATTATTAAAGAAAAAAAACATTCGAGCATATTGAAGGGTAATCCGGATAAAGCTGCCTGGCACGATACGGTCACTGTAACCGGTAACTGGAAGTACGTCACGTATATAACGAGATTAGAAAATATCATGCAGTTGCAGTTGCAGCAGCAGCAGCTGTTAAGCCCATTCCTAGACGAGGCCGGTCAAGTGCTGAGGTTTTGCAGTGCAACGACGTGCAACGCAACGGACGCCCGTGCATACCGAGCGCATCGGCGGCGGCCGGCGGCCGGCGTCGTCCGAGCAATGGGGCTTTGGCTGCCGGCAAGGATGCTCCGGCCACGGAACCATTTAAGCAAGGACGACGTATATAGGCACGTGAGCTGCCAAAGCGTCCAAGATACAAACGCAGAGCCGTTTTTCGAGTTCTCGATCGATTTCGAGAAGAAAAAATAACAATCATTTCTTCTCCAGCGTCCTCTTATACTCGTTCACTCTCTCGAGAGTGCGAGAGAGTACTTTCAGTACCAAACGTGCGCGGCACGAGCCGATCGAGTGATCGCGCGAATTACAAGGATGCCCGGGAGGCAAAGCCAGCTGAGGTAGCATCGGAGGCCACCAGGTAGACGGCGGGCGGCGACATCACCAACGGCCATTTTCGTAACGCTCGTCCTAGTCCGTTCGCGTCCTTTGGTCGCGTTCTCTTGGTGCACATGCACCGAAATGCAGCGACCGGTTAGTCTTCGGTGCAACTCGTTACGCGAGCGTACTCGAACCCCCTCCCTCCCACCCACATTTGCTCCCCTCGCTGCCTCACGCAGTGCTTGCATAAATGCGCACCTCTTGGTACAGCCGCGTATACATATAGTAGCCACATACTATACGTGTATCTATATGTGTGTGTATATATATATATACACACATATAACAGCATGAGGCATGTACGACGTAGTAGGATAAGAAGCGTAGCCAAGCAACCTCATTGACCGTGGTCGGGATTTCTACGACGTCGCGACGACTTCCAGAGTGCGCGCGAGGAAGCTCACGAAGTGAAAGCTTTCCTCGCGGCGGCAAAAGGTAGAGAACCGGCGATAAGGAATATTTCGTGGCGCGAGCGAGCGATGACGCCAGGCCGAGTTATCGGCGGGTCGCAACCAACTAGTTCGATGGGCCCTTATCATTGAAATACATGAATGCACGCCTTGAGGAAACCGACCGGCGCCGGTTTCTCTGTGACGCCATGCGAGGCGGCGTCGAGCTCACATAGAAACTGGAAAGCGTCGTTTAAAATATAAGTTACGAGGAAAAAGTGTCGAGCGGGAGACGATACCGAATGATATATATATATATATAGATATACGGCGGTTGTTATCACTGTCGGTGAGCAGGTGGCAGGGAAATAGAGAAAGGTCAAAGTTCGCGTCAAGAAGAGGACAAGACTTTGGGGCAAGTTATACGGGGAGGCAGTGACGTTCCTAGTTCGACGATATCATATCGCGAATCGTCTTCGATAATTAAATCGTTAATTACATAATGCCCGCGTAGAGCACGATCAGCTGATACGGGGCTCTGCGGCTACGGAATCAGCTGATGCCAGGCGTCTCTCTGCGTACACGTGGGTGATGCTGGTATTGGTCGGTATAAGCGGGACGTACGTGCCGCTGTGAACTTGACGTCGAATGCTACGTTCACGTGTGTGTTTATGTGTATATATATATATAGAATCGAGTGGGAATAGAGAGAAATCGCGATGATGGTGACGCACGACACACGACAGATCCGCGAGCGATAGGAGAAGCGCGAGAGTCGAATTTCTTGGTGGCGACAGAGATCGTCAGAATTGAGATAAAATTTTGCTCTCGGTGATGCGACCGCGAATCGGCCGATAATAAACAGGAGTTACGCAACGAGTCGCCGGCGTAAGATCAAATAAGTCGTTAAGCTTGCACGTAGAGGCGCCCAGGAACGCGAAGTAAATGATTTTTGGTTGTATTTCGTCCTGTGTGCGTGTGTGTGTGTGGGTCCCACATGGATCCCACATGGCGCAAATGATCGACGTCACAATGAGATACGAACACACTACACATACATTAAGGATAAATATTCAATCGATCGATCGATCAATAATAACTGTGCATGCGCTACGTACAAAATATGACAATTTACGTAGCACGGAGAGACCGAGACGGCGTCGGCCGTAGCTAGAGTCTTCGTTAAATTGCGCTGTTGGCGGATCTACAGTTACCAAGGATCACCTGATACGTTACACAGCTATTTATGTGTATATACTTTTGCAAAGGATCGCAGTACCGAAATACGGCCGATCGATTATCGGGCAACGACGTACGTACGTATATCGCGGTTATGGCGTGCGCAACTTTACATTATTTACACCATGTACCGCGCGCGGCCCCGATAAGATCGACTGCTGGTAGGTCGTGAAAAATTCACGTGCGCACACGCAAATCGGGACTCGCGTAATCAAAGGACGAAAAGACCGTAAAGGGTCGCTGTTAAGTTACGAGAGTTGGGAGAGTGCAAGAAAAAAAAAGAAAAGAAGGGGAGGGGAGGTCTCTCGAATATAAATGAGAACGAGATACGTTGGAAAGGGCGACCATAAGAATAAAGTCGAGAGAAGTTGGCCAAAGTGGGGGGGGGGGGGGGGGGGGGTCCCAGCTGATAAAGTGGTT
>JASANN010000555.1:77793-256886 GCA_031762395.1 Calameuta pygmaea
CCCCCCCCCCCCCCCCCCCCCCCCCCCCCCCCCCCCCCCCCCCCCCCCCCCCCCCCCCCCCCCCCCCCCCCCAGCTGATAACGTGGTTCGAATAATCGTGCGACCAAAAGTACCGTCGAGCCGCCTCAAAAGAAGCAACGTTCGTCAGCGAGAGTCAGCAGAGCGAGAGAGAGAGAGAGAGAGAGAGCGAGATACTAAAGTACAGTGACAAGAGAGAGACAAGTGTTCGAGACAAGAAAGAAAAAAAAAAAAGGGTTGAGACCTTTCCTCCTAACGGAAAGCGATAAATCAATTGGATCCCGTGATGGATTTTCCTTCTACGCGACGATACGCGTCGTGCCGATGACGAAAATATGTAAACAAGGAGTGAACCGGCCGGCGTGCTTCGAGTTATTTATAGAAGCCGATTATTGTGCAACAAACGTGGCTTTACGTAACGCGTACACACACGCTAGCCGGCCTGTCGGGCACACGGCCGTTTACGGACGAGCATTAGCCCGTCTCTCTTTCGCTGGAGGATTTTTTTTTTTCCCTCGACCAATTCATCGGGACGCCACGCAGAAGAAATATGGAACGGAGACAGAGGAACAGGAGAGAAAAAAAATAACGAAGAAGGATAAACTCGTGCCTCGAGTTTACGAAGCCTATTTAAAAAAAAAATAAAATTCACTGGCTACCCATTTGTTTTCGCTGCTTGATTTAGCTGTGTGCATTATTTTTCTCTTTGACCTCTTATCAGTCCAGCTTGCTCGCCGTCTTTCAAATCAACCCGGAAGTAGTATCGCGATATCTCTAAACAATTGCACACGGGGAACACGTATCGACGCACTACGAGAGGTTGGCGCTCATACGCAACGCGTGAATTGCACGGTACAGTTTGCGTTATTTACTTCTGGACCCGCCTCCGCGATCCATGATAACGTTACCCTCGACTATTAATCAACGCAGCATAGACAATGTTGCTTTTGAGAACGTTTATCGGGCTTGTATTTCAGCCGAGGCACTTATAAACTTTGCCCCTAGGATATTGGGCGGCTTTTACTTATCGAGTTTGATTCTCGTAAAATTCTTTTGCCCGCGGTAGGTAACCTCGAGTTGAGGTAACGAGTATTAGAAACAACTACAGTGTAATCCGAAATTAGGAATAGATTAAATTTTTCGTGTTAGGAGAGGTCTGAGTAAAAAAGAAAAAAAGTAGATTTAAAGTACCCATAATGCCCCCCTCCAATATCAACTCGTAACATGAAATCTGAATAAAGATAACTTCGGCTTTCCTGACGCATCGTTCGGTTAATTATTTCGGCGTCCCAGTGTGTACTTGGTAAGAGAGTTGGCAACGAATCTGCTACCGACTTATCGAAGTGGTTCCGGCCGAAATGAGTGTTCCTGGAATGGTTTGTGAAAAATGTGCCAGCCAGCCAGTTGCCGAATTGGATGCTTGAGTATGAGATAAAGAAAGAATGGAGCAAAAAGCAGGCGAAGTTAATAGCGACGTTGGTAAGGGGATCGCGCCATGCTCGTTTGGGCGTGAACGCCCGACGGATATAGAATTTCGCGAGAAACAGTTGTCTGACTGCGAGGGCAGAGATATCGTGCCTGATGAAATGGGAAGCAGGAAACGGCAAATGGCGTGGACCCGTCGTGTCTGCTTGCTCGGTTGACTGCTCGCCTGCCTACGTATGTATCTAACCGACCGACCTACGTGAGAGCGGCTGCCGGCCGGCCGGCTTCAACAGCTGAGCCGGAAACAAGATTTCGTCGTTTCTACCTCGTGAACGGCGGATTCCTAGTGTATTTTTTAATCTTTTTCACGAATGACAACGAGAACCGACCCTGATACGCAAGAGAATCGTTAAATAAAGGACGTGTGAGAACGCGTTTCCATCCGCATGAATTCGAAGGATCTAAAAAAAAAAAGAGAGACACATGGCGCAAGTAGCCAGTCTCTCCGGTTTATTCTGCCACAAGACAACGTTATTTTATATATCAGAATCGACTTCTGCCTTGTTCTCTCTCTCCTTTTAACTTTTCCTCCCAGTATCTCGCTAACTGCCACATCCGCTTCTCTCACTTCCTATCCAGAAGACAGTAGGACATTTTCTACGAGGGTACTACTCACCTGCACAGCTCGGCTTCCTGTTCCTCGGTCACTTCCACTATTTCTTCAATCAGAATCCGATCGTCACTAGCGGCAAACACTGACATATCTCGCCCAGCTCGGCTTCACTACTATCCCGCGCGCGACTCACGTCCCACCAGCAGAGACGGGAAAAAACCAACTTGGACACACTTAGTCGAGTAAAACGCGCACCTCTCTTCACAACGACCCTCGTACGCCACCCGCTTTATTTTCTCGCGTATTATTAATATACGATCACGCACCGAGATTTGTCCACGGGACAGACCACACCGCGGCGCACACACAACGCCCGAACGCGTTTTGTAATGGCGATCTTTGGCGGGAAACAGCTGAGGGCCCCCACGACGCGTCGCGGATCACTCCGCCGCCGGTCCCAGTGCCGTCGCAATCAGGGGGTTCCCAGCCCCTCTAGGGCCTCTCACTATGACACAAGTTTTTTTCCGCACTTCCTCCTTCCCCCGACCCTGGCAGTCCTCCTATTTCTTTTTTTTGGACTTAGTTTACTCCCGTACTTCAAGATATTTCTCAGCACAGAAATTTCTTATTTTCGTCTAAGTTGCACCAACTTGTATTCTGTAGCATCTTAACTTTCGACAATTGGGTGGTCGTACATGCGATTTGTAGTCCATCGAATCCTTCGAATGCACTCTGTATGTTGGATCTGCGTATGGATCTTCTTTCGTGGAAATAATGACGCCTAGGACAATTTATCTAGACTCTCTTGGTATTTCTCACGTGGTCGAGCGTCGATAATTTCGACGACTCTCGTTATTATTAAACCCGTAGTCGAAATCCGTCAAGAAATTATATTTCGATGTTAATAAAACAATTACTTCAGTGTACACTCGTGATGCTTTGGTTCACTCGAAAAGCAGCTTCGATCCGCCGAAAAATCTTTATTTATTGAATAAACGCAAGACACGTTTTTCAATACTCGACGATCGGACTCGACACGACAATGCCTACTGAGATGCCGCTCGAATACCGGGTAGCCGGTACGCAAGGGAGAGACGGCAGGTGTCGAAGAAACACGATTGTACGGATTAAAAAAAAAAAAGAGAGAACCGTAGACGCACTAAACAACACACACACACACACACACACAGCAAGAGTCCAGACGTTTAGTAACTGCTAGTAGTAGCCATTCTCAGCGAAAACAGGATCCTACTCCGTGAGACGATCATTCTCCAGAAGAAAGTAAACGGAGGGGGTAACGGCGCTCGGTGCTTCTGCCCTGGCCAGCGAAATTCCATAAGCCAGTCCTGCGCCAGTCCCTTCTCACTATCCAGTAAAAGTCCGGAAATTCTAGTAAAGAAAATATATGAAAATCGTTAGCACCTCATCGAGGAATAGATTTGCCAAATGATCGCATAAGCAGCACACTTATTGCCAGTAATAATTGAAGAAATACTAGGGACTACTTTCCCGTCGCGTAGGTTTACGCTAGAGGAGCGCTATGACCGCGCGGGAAACATCTGCCAGCTGGCGGAGGCCCCGCCCATAGAATACGCCGGTCTCCCACTCCCTGGAGCATTCTCTCTATACAGTACGCATACTCTCTTGTAGTCTCTCCTCTCTCTCTCCTCTCTTCGTTCCTTTCCGCCGCCGCCGCCGCCGCCGCCGCGACCATCCTCTCTCTGGTTCTTCTACGCCTTTATACTGGGCCCCGTATACTCTTCTGTTCTGGTCGCTCGCATAGTCTGACTCTTTCTGTTCTACACCTTCTCTATATACCACGTTCTTACTCGGATGGTACCTCGCGCGACGCCACCTCCCTTCTATTCCTACACTCCCACATCGGCTGCACCACGGGTATGAGAGTTGACAATAAAAATTCTCCGCTTATACCGGAGCGACCCCTATCGCTCTACCCGCCACGACACGAATACGTTACGACTTGGAACTTACCAAATGTACCTACGTACATACGCGAGGACAATGTTGCGGGTTTAGAGTACCCGAGCAGCTTCATCCATATATACTCGCCCTGGTGTGGCGCCATGAAACTTTGCGAGAAAACTCTTCTACCCTGTCGGGCAATGCCTGGTTCAAATGTGTATCTACTTCTTGCGAGATGTACTCCAAGACTTTTTATGGCGTCGCTATCGGCTGGACAAAAAGGGTTGTTTGGGGATTCCGCTGAGAGTTTCCTTGGGCATTATGGCTTGGGGTTCTGGATTTCCTATGTGACCATGGCGGATACTACGAGGTAGTCTCTTTGTGGGTGTGTAGTCTAGCATGGGATGTACGCAGGAGATCGAAAGTACATCCGTTGTCTCCTGAGAAGTTTCACCGGATGTCCCAAGCGACTTCCGGTTTAGGATAGAAACGTTTTGAAAATCTTTCATGTGGATAATTCAATTATTCCAGAGTCCTCGACGTGACCAAGAGACAATTGAGCAGGAACAGTTTCCGATTTCTGAAAAAAATCACAAGAAAATTACATTCATTTTGACCAACGATTACGAATGATATTTATTTTCGTTCGATTATTCGATTTACCTGATTCAGCGCCAGGTTCTTGTAGGGGGTCGAGGTACGAGGTTTTGTGTAGTTCGAAGAATCGAAAATGGGCTGATGATATTTCTGAAGGTTGCTCGCGTTACATCTTAGGAATGATAAATAAGCAAAGCGCCGTAGGAGGGACAGCAGGCGCTATCTGGCGTCGCGACGCCAAACTTCCCGTGACCAGCCCAGCTCGGCGTCGCAACTAGAAAATGTTGGGAATCTCAAATTTTGTTTCGTATAAACAACGCCTTTTTCATCATTATTTGCAAATTTCTTTACAGTACAAGTGTAAAACATTTATTCTTAATCAATCTCCTCTTATATATATAAAAAGAAATATACGCACGAGTGACAAACTTACTAATTAAAAAATAGAGATTGGAGATGAAAGAAGGGGAGGGGGGGGGGGGCTACAGAGCTCACTTTTTTTTTTACTCTTATCCTGCGCATCGATAAATACTGTGTAATTTTTTACTTGCCGCAACAATACGACTAACTTGTTTCGTTTTTTTTTGTCTTGTGAAAAATAGTAGCCGCTCCAGGATGAATTCTAAATGCAACTAAATTAACCTAATTAATCTAGATTTACATTTACACTGTTCTTGCGACGATTCGCCATGTACCAAGTCATCATGAGTGTTTACGGTATTCTGAAACTCAGCTCTCATCTCTCTGCTATTTTTTTTTGTTTACATCTTCATACATTATTGCTTTATCTGCCAAACGAAAAGAATTGAACGTTTTTTAATTTTTAACATTAAAAAATGATCATCATTGCAATGACGCGACTGGATGTCTCCTCGTTTGAGTAACCTGAATTTCAGAGCAGCTCAACAAATACTTTCGTCAATAATAAATGATGCATTGGACATAGCTCGTTACCTTTTACTGTTGGTGTTTCGAGCCAATAAAACTCAAACTCTGGAGCCTTCAAATAATTTTGCAACGAACAATCTATAAGCAAGTTCAGTGATTTCACATTTGAATAGAAATTTGTTTCCAGTGTAAACAAATAAAATATATAAGTGTCGATGTCACCAGAGTCCTTCTCAAAATTACAAAATAATTAAGAATGGAAAGTGAATAACTTCGTTCAGCCTGCATCATTAAAATACTATTTGAAGACCCCCAAAAGCAGAGTTGTGATTGAACGTTTTTTTTTTTACTGGTTTGATTCACTGTACTGGTCACTAAGCTACGCTGGTATTACACCGCACGATATACAAACGTACCGGCCGTTTTTCGATTAATTGTTCTCTTTCTCGTAGAACGCAGAACTGCCTACCTAAACTGCCAAGAAAGTGGCTGCATCTAATATCATATTACATTTAATATTTACAGGATCGTGGAAGATCACTTTAACTTTCTTAACTATTTACAGATATTCTCTTGGGATTCTTTTTTTTTTACCTCCTCTTATCTCTTACTCCTTTTCTATTTTCTTTTAAGTATTTTTCGTATCAACCTCACGCCAACACTCTTGGCGTTGCGGATACCCGAGTTTGAAATTTCGCGAATTAAAAGTGCAGCCGGCGTATCTGCATATCGCTCGGTGTTTTATAAAGCATGGATTTACATATAATGGCCACCTCGTTATAGAGTTAATTGTATCATATTGTTAAAAAAATTCTTTTACGCGATTATAAATATATGTAAACCACAATCTAGTTAAATTCATTGAAATCATGTGGAGAAGAGAGAGATAGAGAGAAAGAGAAAGAGACAAAAAAAGTTTTCGGATAACTTCTAACGTATTTAAGAATTAATACTTGACTGTTATTGTGAAAAATTATTTTCTAATCACAGACAAGACTGCGTTCAAGCAGAGTTATGAGACGGTATGTTCGTTCTAAGCTTCTCTTTGTTTTTTTTTTTGAGGAACTACTCCAAACTATATTTTCAGCTTATTTCTCAAAGACGTATAAGTAAAAGTATTTCTCAGAACGAACAAATCGTGTTGCGATAAAAAAAAAAGTTACTTTGAAAAGTTCAATCGCAATGAAATGCAATCATAAATATTCCGCTCGTCAATTGCACATAGATATAACTGCGGTTTAATGAATTACTGTAGTACTTAACGTAAGGTCGAGAAATTTCTGTACGCAAAGAAAAAAAAGTAGTGAAACCCCATGAATCATACAAGAAAATTGTAATTAGCAAAATGTGCTTGCCCCCACTGCATCCGCACTCACGCGCCTTACCTGTAAATCCATGTTTAATCTACGCGATGTGGGAACTTATCGTAGGATATACGCTACTTTCTAGCTTTGTTATAATAATTTTTTCAGTCCTAGTTTCAACCTTTCCTGAGCTGGATTCACTTTGATTTTTAGTTGTTGGATTAGATCGTATATTTTTAGAGATGGCCCGACTTTGAAGCCGGTTAGGTCTATGATTTGGTCCTTGGTCAGTATCAGTAGGGTCTTCCCATCTATTTTGCGTTTGCTAAAATTGTCACAGTAGGTCGCACAGTCATTCACACGTAGAAATTGCGCTACGTCAAAGACATTCCATTCGGCTGGTACTAGTTCGCCGGAGTCTGAACTCTTTTGTAAACCGTCGGCTAACCTCGGGATATACTTTCCACTGGCAGAAGTCACCTGGAAAATTATTACATTATCAAAATGCAGTTTATCAAGCATTCAACAAAAAAAAAAAAAATCCTAAAGTAATTTCAGATACTCACATTAATGTACGAAGTAGCGGTTCTCTCCTTAGGAAGGGGAGGCCTTTGAACTTCACTTTGAGCTTCACTCTGTGCTTGACCCTGGCCAGTTGTCGGACTAGGCAGAGTTTGATCAGGTCCGGCAGGTTCCTCTGCAGGTTCCGGTTCCCGACCACCTTGTTCCGGCAGACTTTCCAGATCTCGTTCTCTTTCTATCTTGGTACCCTGAGCAGGTTCCAGCTCACGTTCTCGATCGCGAGCTGCACTAACACGTTCGCTATGTCGAGGTAGAATGTTTTTGACGCAAGATATCTTGCCTCCTTTCTTCGGTTTCCGCTTAGCTTTACGTTTAAGGCCTCTTGGTGATTTTACTGTTTACAAAAAAATATACTTCAGTACTTAGTCTACCGGATGACTTGGTCGAGCTGTTCATCTGTTGGATGACTGGGACACGATGACTAAACTGTAATGAATATTCCATTTATTGAAATTAGACTCACCGGTAGGACTAGTGTTTTTAGTGAGTACACGGGGCCCTTCTAACTTGTGATCTACAAGATCGCACCATCCAACGGGATAGATGTCAGGACTTTGGCAATCTAACCACTGATCATATTCGTCTTCCCAACCATCGAAGTGCACCCTGAGTAACCTGCCGATCACCCTGGTAATCGTGGCTACACAGACTAATCTTGGATCCATTAAATCAGCAGCTTCGAGTCTCATCCCTTCAATAAATCCATGCTGTGGGATTTCCTGTAATCGTAAGGTAGTACCTTGCTTGTATTTCGCTTAAACAGTCATATGCACTCGCGATAGAAATGCCATCACAGTTCACCTACCCTATTAAAGAGCTGCACCGGAGCTGGTATTGTGTTTGTCTCTGCTAAATATGCGTCCCACGTGAATGCCGTTGGATCATACCCTTTTGGAGGTGTAAGAGGTAAGCCATGTTGAGAGCAAAATCCAATGGGAAAGATACAGGGCGAACAGGAATGATAACAGAACCAATCAGCTCCACTGGCATCCTCATCATAGCTGTCGATGCGAATCATAATGTACTCCTCCTTAAGAACTTGCATAACAGTAGCAGCACAAATAGCCGATAAGTTTAGTGGATCAATAGCTTCTATCTTCATTCCTTCCCTGAAGGTATAACCTTGATGAGAATGATGATTTTTCATCATAAAGAAGAGTCCGTCGACAGCGTCATCCTCGCAGAGTTTTCCATGGGTGACACGGTCCATATATTCTGGATATGCATCCAAAGTTTGACCAACCCTTTTTGCCCATCCAACAGGATGTATCAACGGGGAATCCTCATGACACCAAAATCCATTATCTTCAGGCGGTGAGTCATAGTACCTCACATGCAAACGTTTCCCCACAATCTTCTGTATTGTCGCCACCTTTACCTGTGAGATTCTATTTTTGTCCACTACCTCCAGGTGGAGGCCACACCGAAAGCGAGATTTCATACTGTCGTTAACCTTATTATAGAAATTGGTGGGCAGTGTTCTCGCTCCTGTCAGCCGTCTCATTAGAAAATCTTTCCAATCTTTGTACTTGTTGGCAATTGCTAAAAACGAGAAAAGAAAATAATGTTTATACCATGCATACTGCAATTAAGAACCAGTAGCAACGAGGAGTGTACTTACTGTTAGGCGGTATAAGAGGTTTCCCAATGGTAGCACACCAACCCACAGGGTGAATGTCATTGGAACATAGTGAAACCCAAAAATCCTTATCCGCGTTATGTCCAAAACCCTCGTACCTCAATAATGCCCTATACCCAGAAATGCGAAGTACAGTAGCGACCCAAAATGAATCAGGAAAAGCCTCACAAACTTCATCGCAATCCGTATTTTCGACTTCCACTTTCATACCCACGGTTATGTTATCCCATATCTCAGATATTGGCACCTGTATGTAGAAAGTAATGAATTTTGATTACCCACAAGACGGTATGTATGTATAATACGCATTTAGAGCTTCCAGAATATCCCACGAGGATCGCTTTTCATATTTTGTACCGAAAGTACTTACGTGTTTGAAGCACGATACTGGCGCCGCGCAGAAACCAGGTTCTGTTAGCTGCGGAGTCCAATCATAAGATCCTGCCATTTCTGCAGTACGCTTTCTTCTTACGGGTAAATCTTCAGGCATTACTGGTTCTGCTATAATTTTCTCCTTTTCCTTTTCCTTCTCTACATCCTTTAATTCTGCAACCTCTTCCTTCAGTGTCACCTGTAATATACGATTTCGTTTTCATATGTTGCAAATCTTTAATAAATAATTGTTAGCTTACTTCGGTCGTAGCTGGCTTTACATTGACTGGTGACGTAGGGTTTCCTATTGCTGGTTGCTCCGATGGATGAGATGGACTGTAAGTCGAATCTGCTGTCGGAGCGGTATGTTCAGAGGAACGTGCGCAAGCTCTGCTACAGAACCGCCGCTCCTTCGTGTAGAACGCATGTTTTACGCCAATCGCACCGCATTTCTCGCAAACAGCTATTTAAATGAGAAAATTGCGGGTTCATTTAAGCGAGATGATAACCAGGAAAATCCTTACACAAGAAATACACTATGTAACTCAACCGTATATGATATGATTGTGAAACTATTCCAAGGAATCTTCGATTTGCCATACCATTGATGCATGATAACTTTGGTATAATGGAAATAAAATATCATGGAAGATAAATCTTTAGCAAGATATATAGGTATACCAACTAAGGATAGGAACTGATGTCGTAGTAGCCACAAATGCATGAGATATATTTATGTGCTCGATTAGCTTCCATGCAGAAGTAATTTGAAGAAAATAAGTTTAGTAAATACAGGATAATATTTGAGATTGAATATTGGTAATATGTGGTACTCACCGATACCATCCTTGCGAATAGGGATAAAGTTGAGGTCAGTATGCGGCTGATAAGCGATGGGCGTTTTTAAGACAAGGCCAGGATGCTTTATGGGTTTAATCTTTCGATTACGATTGTCCTGAGTGGTTTGTGTCGCTGCATTGCTTACGACTTGTTCACGTTCTTCATCGGCCATATAATCTTCTAGTGTCAAATATTCGCTCATTTCTTGTCCCTCGGACTGTGGATCATATTCCTGTAATTGATGACAGATTAATATTAAGTTTCAATGGTAACATGAAAAGTTTTGCCCAGTGGAGAACCACATTATTTATATAGTAAACTTACATTTTGGATATCTTGAGCATCTACTGCTTCCATAGCTTCGTCAGGTTCAGAACATTCAGCAGTAAATTGTGGTGGGAGATAGCGCACCATAGTTGTAGGTGCGATATGATGATTTCGCAGATCCTCAAATGAATGAGACCCATGAGAAAAAAAAGGACTCTCTGCTTGGCGGGGATCCAGCATGAGCTCATGTGCTGGTTCTCCATGCATCATCATGTCCCCCATCCATACCATCCCCAGCTCAGGTATTCCAGGGATGGATGTATACACTGTATTCAGAGAAATATCCATTCCTAAGCCACATAACGAGTGTAAAGTTATTTTTAGTAAGGTGCACACATGCAATTGTGATATTTTATTGTTTGTAAACTACGCTGATGTACCGTTTCCATTTAGATTTTATTATATTGGCCAGTGTCTCATAATAAGTAACTAATCCTCGCACCTTGAAGAAATTGTAAAATTAATTTAATACTCTAAAGCGAAGTACTTTATTATTCATAGTTTAGAATGTAATACACATTATCATCAGTACATAATGTAAAACATCTTTTCAAGATATAGCAAAACATTTAGTAAACGTGTTTCCATCAAGAGGTTGCACAAATTCTACGTACAGTGCTTAAAGCTTCAGTGTCAATGTAGGCCTTCTTAATTTGATCCAAGGTATGTACGTATATATGAATACCAAGTGTATCAAGTATCTCATGTACAATGCTAAAAGCATGTAAAACAGGCTTAAGAAAAAATTGAAGACACACACGAGCGATGATCGAAGGCGAAAGGATGTCTCTGAAAGCGACGCCAGGCGCTCTAAAAGATCGGTTTATTTAACCTTTTTTTTTTCCTTGAAAGTTCACAGTCTTGGAAAATTTTTTTCGGAGTGGCGAGCCGGTGTCTCGGTGCGAGGGATAATCCGTGCAATAAAGTCATAAAGCAAATGGGCATTTAAATGGTGAGGTACGCCAAGCGATGAAGGAAGGAAAACAGATACGAACCATTGGGAGCCTGCATGTCCATGACAAAGGGTTCCCCGTGAATTTTCTCAGCGCTTATCACCCGGTATTACCGTAGTCGGCGTTTCTCGCGTAGTGGATACTCCATCCCGATTGACACGAAGAACATTATCATGAAGGCTCTCGTCTTCGGCTGGGATATTACACGAAAAGCATCGTTTTCCGCGACATCACCGAACAATAGGGCAAAACATTCGGTGGTAGGCCTATTCGCTTCACCCCCTCCACGGCAACCTTCTCAGCAGGGCCGACCCTATTCCACAATAAGGCCCCAATCTTTTTAAGGACGTTATCGAAATTTCTTTGTCATTTGAAGAAATATATATTGGCTATACGAGAGCTAACAATCGACAAATAAATTATCAGATTTTTACATTATGATTTATAATTTATTTCTACGAAGATATTTTTCTTGAACGGTTGGTTATTTCATATTCCCAAATTTTTACACGGCTCTGTTACTACGGTAGTCAAACGTGTACATACACGAGGACTCTAGTTTATAACAGTACACATATGGATAGATTATTAATCATTTCGATATTAGGCACCATCAGAAACTTGTTAAGTCATACTTAATGAACTTTATCTAATATTCGTACGAGCATGCGATATGTGATTTTATATAAACAAAAATTTGCTTAGTGTTTAACCAAACAGCTACTTAAATCAATTTTATACTTTACATACTAATTAATAATAAGAGTGTGTTAAAAATTATAGGACGTCTGTCGTATTAAGCATATGTAATAAATGTAGCATTGAACTAATAATCGTGTTTCTAAATCAAAGTGAACCACTGAATTGTTAGATTATTAAAAGTGATATGTATTTAAATATAAGGTATATGTTGTAATATTTGCTATTACCGTTTGACGAAGAGAACCTTAACCTGCAAAAATGAAATATTGAATGTTGAATCTTCATTTATTACATAATAAAACTGCCAGTTTTCCAACATTCGCGCAATTAGTCAAAGGACCATCTTTAATATCATCTCACATTTGAATTTTTAGACGTTACGTATGGTATTCAAATACTAAGTTGATTTTATAGCTTTCCGGTAAAATTTTGAATTAATTTTTAAAAAATCGAACTTTCTATTGATTTTTTTACATTAGTAAGTTCCGCTTAATAAATTATTAAATATTTAAATTTACGCACATGATAATCTAAAAGAATCAATTGTATATTAAGTGTAGAAGGTCGTTAGAATCAGTGCAAAAGTGACTTCCAGATAAGAATATAAAAGGTATGATTTGGCAAGAATTTCAACGATTACGATTAAGCACGCAATCTAGCTCGTGGAATATTTATAAACCATATTTTTTAATGATACCTATATTTCTTTCAGAATCTGTAACTACACCTCGACAGAGAATAAATATTGTGAAGTTTAAAGAATGTTACGTAAAAAGCCAAACTCAGAACTCAGGATACCGGTACCTTGGGGTCATATATCAGCCAAAACATGGGGTTCCTCAGATGGAAAACCAGTATTGTTGAGTCATGGCACATTGGACAATGCAGGATCATTTGATCGATTAGTATCTCTGTTGCCTAAACACTTTTACTATGTCTGCATCGACTTACCAGGTCATGGCTTATCTTCCCATTTTTATCCTGGTGTACCTTTGGATTTCTTCAATTATATCTTAGCAATTAAGATGGTCCTTGATTATCTACAATGGGATCAATGTTCCTTCATAGGGCACAGTCTAGGAGGATACCTAGGAATTTTTTTTCATGTACTTTATCCAGATAAATTAGATAAATTAATTATCCTTGAATCAGTAACTCTGTTTGACATCTCACAAAACTTAATCTTTAACCGAATACGTTTGATGCATGAGGTTGCCTCTGAAAGTGTTGAAAACAATTTAAAACCACGTATTTATAATCGAGAGGAAATAATTTATGGTTTGAAAAATATGAGACAATTTTCTTTGCTTAGTGAAGCAGCTGAGGCATTGTTCGAACGAGCTGTTACTCAGGTGGGAGAAGATATGTTTACGTACAATCGTGATGCACGAATAAAAATCTCTATTTCTCCATTACTTAATCAAAACCAAATCACACATTTTTTTGAAAATGTTAATATTCCTACTTTAGTCGTTTTTGCAACAGCTTCAATCGATGAACATTATGAACCTCCTTTAATGCGACTTTGCAAACTTCAAATTAATAAGAGCTACACACTAGTAGTTGTAGAGGGAAATCATGATGTGCACAATAATTATCCAGAAAGGGTGGCTCCTCATGTAGCTAAATTTCTTTCTGGATTAAAAAGTAATCTTTAATTTGGTTACTCAGAAATGCATGTTGCATGATCCAATTTGTGACAATAAGAATGTAGTACAGGTGTGAGTTTTAAGTTTTCTTATATATGGGCATAAGTATAAGCGGAGAAACAAATATATTGCAGACTAGAGAGAAGAATGTATTCCTCTTTTAACGTTGGATAATGTGCGATTATGAATTTTATCCAGATCTTTGTTATCGAGACTTAGAAAATATACAGTAGCGCTCAAAAGTATTTTGACAAACATATTAATTGGATTAATTAAAAGTAAATATGAATCATAAAAATCATTTATTTTTTTGAAAGATATTCAATGTCTTACAGAATAGTAACAAAATGGCACTCGATCGCAATAAGTTTAATTTTCAAAAAAAATGAGGAAACTGGTGGCTCAAAAGTATTTTGACACAAATTGAAAAAAAAAAAAATTTAACGAATAATTACCATCTACAGTAATGAGCAAGTTAATATTTTGTGGCATATCCCTTGGCCTTTATGACAGCCTCGCACCGCGCCGGCATTGAGTCGACCAACTTCTGTAATCGGTTAATCGGAATTTTCTCCCACTCATTTTTGAGAGCTTCATATAAAGCGCCCTTATTTGAATAATTTTGGATTCTTATTCTGCGATCCAACTCCTCCCACAGATGTTCTATAGGATTCAAATCCGGACTTTGGCTTGGCCATTCCAGAACCTTGACTTTTTCGCGTTTTATGAAATCAGTAATGTACTTTGATTTGTGTTTAGGATCGTTATCTTGTTGAAAATACCATCTAGCTGGCATGTGGTGTCTTGCATATGGCAGCATTTGAGTCCTCAATATATTTGCGTATACGAACTTATCCATATTCCCTTCAATTCGAACTAACGATTCTACTCCAGAGCGAGAAAAACATCCCCAAACCATAACACTACCCCCTTCATGTTTGACGGTGGGTATTTGCTATGGGACATCATATTTTTTGTTTTCGGGACGTCGAACGTACTTGATACCATCAGATGACATCAACTTAAATTTGCTTTCGTCACTCCACAGAATTTTAGACCAGTCTGAACTTAACCACGATTCGTGCCGTTTTGCGAACGCAAGTCGGGCCTTTTTGTTTTTCAGAGATATTGAAGGTTTTTTCGTTGGTCTTCGGCCATGTAATCCAAAGAGTTTCAAGCGTCGTTTGACAGTAGAAACATGAATGTCGATATTGTATTTCTCTCTCAATTCATTTTTGATCACTACAGCCGACTTCCAAACATCACTTGTTGATAGCTTTTTTATAATACGATCGATATGAGGAGATATTTTTTTTGGACGACCACTTCGAGGCTTATTTTCGACAGTCTTGCGTTTATTCCATGCATTAACGAGCTGTCGAGACACTTTAAAAGTACGAGCAACTTCTGTTTGTTTAAATCCTCGCTTAAGTGCATTTATAACGGCTTTTTTAAAGTCACTAGAATATTCCTTACATTTCGGCATATTGAAATAACAGCAATAAGTAAATATAAGTTCAAATCAAAACTCAGGAGCAACTAACGTCCCTGAATTTTTGAAGCTTACTGCGTGTCAAAATACTTTTGACCTCATCTTGAGACACGTTTCTTCGGTCACGCAGAATTTAAACAAACAAGACGAAACCTGACGCGTTCAATGCATCGCAGTTATACTGCGATGCACTATACTCAAGACATTTTCTGATACAGCTTCATTTTTAAGGAAAGAATAATGAATTTTATGTTGTCAAAATACTTCTGAGCGCTACCGTATATTTAGAATCTAATTACGTGATAACATTATTTTTAATATGCTATAAGGATTGGGTGGTAATACGGTCAAATTTATATTTAAATTATTTTCTATTCAAATATTTGTTACCTAAAGAATAAACCTTTGACAAAGTATATTTTTGTTTTACATACATAAATATTCCTGATCAATTATCATCTCACATTTATCCAGTGTATGAACCTATTATTGTGTCCTTTCCTTCCATATATTATTTCAATTTATTCTCTAAAAGCCTCACTGTGAGATTTAAGGATAAATTATATATTCTTGTACTATGCAAGTTTTGAAGTTAAATTAATTGCAAGACTAACAGTCGAAAGCATTTGATAAATGTTTGCTACCTTTTATATTTATTATTTTTAAATGTTATAAATTACAAAAACCAGTTTTAATCATTTATTTCATTACAATTCATGCATTTTTCATAGGTATCGATATGTTTTCAAATTGGAAGACTTCATCGAACTGGAAGTATTAATTTATGTTAACTAAGTATGAGATTAATATATTTCCAAAATCTATAAGTTCGTAGCTAAAAACGTCAGAAATTCTGGCACATGTTCTCCCATTGGGTATAGAACTATAAGGAACGGAACGAAGGAAGGAACGTCAGAAATTGTTTGGTTCCATTCCGCTCTATCTATTTAACGAGCAGTAGAGAGCCAAGTTTCATGGGTTCAGTACATACATACACGCGTTGAGGACACGTGCGAATGAAGCGTGTAGGCTTTTGTGTAAATTAGTTGCGTTATACATTTTTTACGATAACTATACGAACCTAAGTCTAAGAAACTTATAAAGTGAATAGGTAACTATTATTTATGAAAAGTAATATGATTTCCTCAATTCTAAAGTTACCACTTCGTTGGTTATAAAATTTCATGTTGTGAATAGAGGTTATGTTGATTTTAATTTCATTAAAGATTGAAATGATTCTTTATTGTATTGAATTATTGTAGTACTGGTAATACTATACCAGAATATTTGTTTAGATGTTAAATATAATTTTCATATGCGTAAATATCATCAATTTCTGTATTTTTTGCTTTTCAGGAATTAGTAAAAAATGAAGCAAAAAAATATGGATAATGACAATAGTAGCGAGCCAAAAGCAAAGAAATTGAAAAAATCTGTCAGTTTTTCTGCTGCTGTCGATGTTGGTGAAGTGCAGCAAAAAAGACCAAAAAAGGCAAAGTTCATAAAATCTAATGCAGATGATAACAGTCATGTTAAAAGGGGTAAATTTGAAAAACCAGTTGCTGGGAAAAAAGCAGAAAAGCCTAATAAATTCAATAGGCCTGAAAAATCTTTTAAACCTAATGTAGTGAGAGGCAAAGGTGATGCACAATTATCAAGTAAGACTGGCACGACTGAAAAACCAGATTGGTTAACTTTTAAAAAAGAAAAAAAGGAACTTAAAGAAAAACGAAAAGCTAAACGACTAAGTAAGGTCTACGATGTAACTGTACAAGTAAAGAAAATTGGAGAGAAATTACGTAGATCGGATTGTTCTGCAGAAGAGCGTTTAAAACTGTCGACAGAATTACATGATTTACTAAAAGGTCACTATAACAAAATGATTTTTACCCATGATATCTCCAGGCTTGTACAATGGATGTTTAAATATGGTAAACCAGAAATTAAAGAGTCTATCATATTAGAATTAAAACCATCCATTGTATCTATGTTACAATCAAAATATGCAAAAAATTGTATCAAAATTGCCTTGAAACATGGTACTAGTGAAATTAGATCGCACATATTGTTAGCATTTTATGGTAATATTATGAAATTAGTGAATCACAGTATATCTGCTCCCATAATGGAATATGCATACTCTACTTGGGCGACAGAATTACAAAAGTTACACTTCAAGCAAGAATTCTATGGTGACATGTACAAGCAAGCTAAAGACGATAAAGTAAAAAAGCTCACTGATGTATATAAATCAGCAGCAGACATGAAGTCGGCTACATTGACTGCCGTCAAAAGAAATTTAATAAAAATCCTGAATAAAAAATTAATTAACTCTACCTTGGTACATATTGTATTATGGGAATTTTTATCCAACTGCAACGAAGAAGACAGGAATGAGTTAATCGTTATGTTGAGAAGTTTAGTTCTTGAATTATCTGAATCTAAGGAAGGAACAAAAGCAGCTATAATGTGTATTTGGCATAGTTCGAACAAGGACCGCAAAATAGTAATGAAATCATTAAAGGAACACATAAAGGACGTTGCAAATTCGGAGCACGGTCATTTAATATTATTGGCACTCTTCGATTGTGTGGATGATACTGTTCTTATGAAAAAAATGTTGTTAACTGAAATACAAAGCAATTTAACGGAAATTGCGTTAAACGAGTATGGCAAAAAAGTTATATTGTATCTCGTAGCCAGAAGAGATTCTCATTACTTTCATCCTGCAGATATTGAATACTTGAAACAAGGAGATAACAACGCAACGAGTAAAAAACCTGCAGAAATGCGTGAAAACGAATTGTTACTAGCCGTTATCGATAAGTTCCTGCAAAGCATTGCTACTGAAACCCCAGTGTGGATGTCAAATGGCTCAATATCAATGGTAGCCCTAGCGATTTTAAAAAGAGGTTCTGGAGAGAATCTCAAAACTGCACTCGAAGCAGTAGCTAAGTTCATTGCAAACTTGGAATCAAAGATCGTAGAGAATGAAGTAGAGTATAAAGCAATTGAACATTCTGGGCTTCACATGATGTTAAAGAAACTTATTCAAAATGATAAGAATAACATTGAAAAAGGTGAAACAACGTTTGGGGAAGCATTAATTGAACTTTTGGATACAAATATAATTAAACAATGGATTGAATTTAATCGAGCTTGTTTCCTTTTGATAACATTAATCGAAACTGAAACAAAGCCAGTTGTTACTTCTTTAATTAATAAGTTACAACCATTAACTCAAATCTTGAAATCGAAAAAAGGTCCAGGTGTATCAATTTTGATGAAGAAAATCAAATAGTGCGATGACTCTTAAATGTTTCTGAAAACATGTATTAAATACATTAGGTGCTAATTTTAATGTATTTATAAGACCATGTATCATATTTGTATGCAGCGACAAAGAAATAGACAAGTGAAACTATTAATTTGTTTTTTTTTCTTCTTTTTCTTACATGAGTTTACGTCGACGAAATATTTGAAAAGGAGCAGTTCAGTTTTTCGGACATTATCAAATAACTTAAGAAATTAAGTTTCAACTTACTACTACGAGATATGAAATCAAATGGATATTCGAAATAGTGTACTTAGCTTTACTCGGTTTTATTCCATTTCTGCTGTAATATAAATAAGTAGGCTAAGTTACAATATTACTGTACGGGTAACGATGATTCAGTCACATATGAAAAGTGAGTGTATCAGCCTTACATGACATCGCTGCTAATATAAACATAAAATATACACAATCTAAAAGATAAGTTATTCAATCGTGTAAATCTTTAAAAAAATCAAAAACAAAGAACAATTGGCGCAAAGGAAATTGTATGAAAAATATTAAAGTAACAGATACTAAAGTTATGATCAAATTTTGTATTTTGATTACAGTAATAGTATGGCTATACGCATATTGTAATACCAGACACCATTTAGTGATGTGTAATGTCAATTTAAATTTCAATTCCTATCTCGAGTTGCCGTGTCATTGCATAATCCAACGGTCCTCTCTGTACTCGGCGTAAGTAAATATTGTTAAGGTTACCAGAAATGAATTACGCTCTCTCGTTCGCTTATCTTATGTAGGCAACATACGCTGTTTACTGTAACTTGAATGCACCTGCGTTTAAAAATTATTAAGCTGAATTTCATGCACCACTGTATTTCAGAAGATTGGGACGACCGCACATTCAACTAATTCCCATAAAAATTTTCCGATAACCTTATCCAATAATAATCATTCTAATGCTTAAACTTTGAGCATATCTTTAATGTCGACAACCCTAGAACGAATTTCCGGTTGATTATCCTTTGATAAGTCAGGCAGAAGCTCCTTAAAAAGAGAAGTTACATTCTCAAGCTGTTTTGTATTTTTGGTATCGCGTAATTTTTTGGAGAGGGAGAAAACAATATTCAATGCTTCCTTCCTTATCCTCGTGTACTTTGATATACCTAAAAATTTAAGAAAAAGTATATGTATAAACAATTTTCAGTAATTTTTATACGATAGATCAATACTCGTAACCATTAATTTACCTATAGAATGTCTTAATATCTTATCCAATGTGTCACATATGGAAGCCAATGTTTCCTTATCCTTAGCGGAAGTTTTCGAAACATCAGTTTTGAATAATACTAGCTTATCCACAAAAAGACTCAATGTCATCAAAATGGCGACTTGAATCGGCCTCGTATTGTTGGGTAACATTTCGTAACAATGCGTGACAAACTGTATGGAATATTTGTCTGAAAGATGATGTAGCATGTTAATTAATTATGTGAATATGTTATATAATTTTACAACTGCAATTATGCTTATATACTGAAATTAATATAGAGTTCTGTTACCCTGTGTTTCCGTATTAGAAGGCCAAGCCTTTCCAAGGGCTTCGTAAACTGTTTCTTGCAATTTAATTTTATCCTCCCTCTTTTTAGAATTCTCCGTTGCAGAACTTTCTTCATCATTCTCGTCCTTATTCGCAAGCTATATTTTAAAAAGAACCAATTAATGTATGATATTGATTCATAATAATTAAATGCATCAAGGATGTTCAAATTACTCACTTTCAATAAGATCTCTTGGGCTATATCATAAATTTGTGTGAACTTATCTATATCCAGCTCATGTAAAACATCAGACAACGCCTTTAACGCATGACGGCGATATTCTATAGCTTCCTTTTTACTCTCTTTGTATAAAGCTTCTACAATAGTTTCGCTTAACTTAGGATCCTTGCCCAGAGCCTCTCTGTCGAGTTAGGGAAACTCATAAGTCATAGTAGATAATAAACATTAGATCATTCGGTCATTAATACATACTTGCTATTGCATGCTAAGGTTGCGAGTGCATTCAGAAGTCGTTCCTTGCCATTCCAAGTTCTGCCTTGCAGACCATTTGTAAGAATCTTTAATAAAGAATTTCTAGCATCTTCGTCTATGTCAGCTCCCAATTTTGTGGCGACAGTAGAAACAGCATTTGCAGCCTGGGCTTTTGTGGTCCAGGATGCAGACTCTAAGCAGGTATTGAGAATATTTGTTATTACACTTAAATTTTGTCTGATTCCTGTTTCCGTTCCTGGTGCAATCTCGCCCCACAGGTTGGTCCACAATTCCACTGTATTTTCAGTCCCTGAAAACATTATATTTACAAAGTCATACTTTGTCCGATTAAAAGAGAATAAATTTCTTAACCATATGAATATAGTACAAACCTGGAGTCTTCTCTGCATGCATTGCATAAAACGTGAGAGGTATGACAATATCCGAATAATTCTTTAGAATCTCTTGATTATGATTGTTTATGGATTGCAACGTTTGCCCAATAGCTAATCGAATTGAATCGTCTGTAAAATAATCATAAATAGCTATTATTGTGTTAACTTTGCATTAATCAAATATTTATTTCTACCAAGTTACCTTCTCGTTCCATATACCAAGTGTTCAGCATATTAAACAATTTCTCCAGACTAGATTCTTTAGCAGATCCAACAATGTGTCCAATAGTGACTGCGTTGTTCTTCCTTATAGCAGCATTTCGATCAGTCAAGCCATTTACCAAAGCTGCTAGTATTTTACCTGTAAGAATCAAACAGAGTTGAAACGGATCTTATTAATAAAATTTATATTTTCCTACTGACCAGTGTAAGGTTGTAACTCTAATTTCAAGTGACTACTGAGGAGAACTAAGAAATGCGAACAAGCCACTTTCGTTCCAAGTCCTATGCTTGACTTAATTAATTCTATCACTTTTGGCATTAAATCCTTCAGTGTAGTACCATCGATGTACGGAATACACTGGAATTAAAAATACAACTGATTAATAACTTTTGACTAAAAGTAATATTATTATTGCATAAAACGGTGCTACATAGTTTATTAGATAGTTTACTTTTGTCATTGTTTCTGTCGTGTAATGACTTTTAACTGCACTAGTCCTCTCTGTGTCAATGACTTCCTGGACATCTGACATAGCACCAAATGCTGCACTCCAGTACATCAATTTAGGATTCTCCAATTCACCGGTAGCAGTTAGCAAAGCAGGTATTAAATTGACCAATGAAGGCTTAAGTAAACTACCAGCTGTTGTCACAAGCTGAGAAACCGTTTGCAGGGAAACTGCTCTAATCGTACTGACAGTATGAATAATACCAATATCCAATAGCACTGGCAATATAGCTTGAAGAACGTGTTCTCCAGATTTACCATAAGATGCATCGCACTGTCGAATGCAGACCTGTTTGCAATAATGCACAAATTAAATACTTTAAATTCTAAACTCCTAAATTCTCCAGTTCAAATCATTTAAAGATGCGTACCTTGCTAAGTACTTTTGTAGTATTAGTTGCGGCTGTTCTAGTTCCCTCATGAACGTCATCCATAACTCGGAACAACTGTTTCCACAATTCTGGAGCACACTCGGCTAACTCTATTGGCGCATTTGATCTTAGAAGTTCGGCAAGTGCAAGGCAACAACTGATACGAACTCGCCATTGATTATTTGTCAAATTGACAGTAATATCATTCAATATCTCTTTATGATATTGCTCCAGCTGTTAAGTAAAAATTATATTAACTCTTATGTAATTGTCTTTGGCGAAGTTCTTCAACTTACAACTTTATGTGTAGAAGGAACAATAGCGTGCCAAATGCTGGCCATACTCTGTTGAATTTTTGGAGTTGGATCGAACTGATACCTATATAATCTTGGTACAATACTTGGTAAATATTTATTTAATTCATCGCTAGCAAGATTTGCAATCGCCGAGAAGCCAAACGCTGCCCCTTTTTTAGACGTCCAGACTGCATTGTGATTGGCCAAATGCATAAAACGGTAAACGAGTTCTGGCTGATTTAAGTCTGAGGCGAGTGAACAGATTTCTCGATATGTTGATAGATTCCCTCTGATAACAGATTCATTTATTATTTGCTAGAATTTATGTAAACATGAATAAAGATGTAGATGCTCTTACCCAGTCGGACTTTTACCTAGCTGTCCTTCTTCAAATAATTTAGTATCACTAGTAACTTGGGCTACTGTCTTACGACCTTGCATCAGTTGCTCTAATAAGCCTGATACTAATGCTTTACGTTCATCTTCTTTGCTACTGTCATATACCAAACCAAGACCTTTCGATGCTACATCTTGTACAATGTCTATCGTATGAATAATATCAACATTTGTTAATCTCATCGATACTAAGATATAATGTAAATAGAACAATTAAGAGATAAAGATACATCATACCATTATTCTCCGAAAGAAAATCCATAAATGTACTTTGAATTTCTGGTAACCTATCAATGAGATGTTTTCGCTTTGCATTATGTTTAAGTAATGCCAGTAACCAAATGCATACCGCCTAAAAACAAAGATTACATTTTATTACCTAACCATGTAGGCTGTTTAAAGATCTGATTGAAACTTTCTTTACCTGCCGCGAATTTGGATGCGGAATGCGCGCAGTTTTCAATAATTTTTCTAGAACAAATGCCAAAAGCTGGTCACTTTCATTGCTGTATGGAACTTGATGTTCACTAGGTAGCACCTTCCAGGCGTCCCTAACTTCTGGAGATGATTGACCCTGCACGCAACAGACTAGAGATTCTCCCACAGTGAGATGAACTTCTATATCTTTGCTCTGTTGCAAAATATTTAAGAAAAGAAAGTAGCATTTAAATACAAGCTTTAAAATTCAATGTTCAAAATCATAATGAAGACTCTTGCCTCTTCTGCCATTCCTATAAATTTCTCCGCAATATATTTTGTGTGCGGAAAGTCTTCGCCAACGCATAGAAATCCCAGGGACAGAGCAGCTTTCTCTTTGACCTAAATGATACAAATATGTACTGCTGATTCCGCTAAAAAATTTACTACAACGAACCTTAGTATTCATTTTGCTATTGGTGAGAATATTAAACAGTGTCTCTACAAGAGCCTTTTTATTAGGTTCCTGTTTATCTTCGGCTGGAAGTGGCAAAGCAAAAGCTTTGCTTATCGTACCAATTCCCTGACTGGCTGCGTTAACCAGCAAATTAGTGTTATCCGTGAGAAATGTATCTGAAAAATGATTAGTTCATTATAATATTATTCTTAAAAAATGAGTCAATCATAGCAATTGTCGTACATATTGTTTTTACGGTATCAATGTAACTCCCCCACTTCAATAGCTCATCTTTATTATCATTCCTTTTCGTTATTAATTTTCTCTCCATCATATAAGACAGGGCTATCAATGCACCATGCTGGGTCTCGAGAGATTTATTTTTCGTACTGTGTATAATCTCTGATACTTGCTTCTCGAAATCGGTATTTGATATATAAGCTATAGTTATAGCGTAAATTTTTGCTGCTAATTCTCTAATATCTTCCTTAGCTGATGAGAGTAATGATCGCAGCCACGATAATTCCTTCTCATTACGTTTTGACGTATACTGTGGAATCGTTCCCACGACTTCCAATAACGCGTTAAGAGATACTTGACCTACGCAAATTATGTTATTCTTGGATTTATCTATTTCTATATTTACGAAAACTTTACTTATTGAATTACGTTACCCGCAGATGCATGACTAAGAAGCATTATCATATCAAGATAATGATTCAGAGGTTCCGGCTGTTCCTTATACAAATTCTCCAAGTATCGTCCAATGACAGGAGTATATTCAGAAGGATGTTGCAAGGGCTCACTTTTAAATGGCACTTCGGCACTTTTTGCAAGACATAAACGAAGATACGTTATAATCTGGATAAAAAGAAATTCGTTAAATTTGTCTCAAGTGATATAATAAATATATTGAGACAGTTATATATTATTTTAGATATCGCATTACCTCTGTAAATGTAGCGATATTATAAGGAAGCGTTTTACTTCCTACATTAACTTTTCCAGTCCCAGAACTATTCATTCTAGCCTGCAATTTTGAATGAATGTAAGATACGAGCTTTGGAAAGTCAGGTAAAAATATCTCTTTAGCATCTTCTTTATCTCGTTCATTTTTATGAGCCGTTCCGTATAAAGCCTTCACTGCTTCAGTATTAACTTCATGTTTGTTGTCGCCACATGCCAAAAGTAATAGATATCGCGAAGGCGCATCATCAGTTGGAAATACTGTTGCAGCATAATGAGCAGCAACAAACCTATTATCGAAATATTATCTTATTAATACAAAAGCAATAATAAAATGCTTATCGAATGGGATCTACGTACCTAACGCAATATTCAGAAGATTCTATATGAACAGAAAGCAAAGCATTCATCATAGCTATATTGTTCTCGTCCTCTCTATTAAGTACAAACGCTGAGGACATGCTAATCAATGCGTTTTTTACAGTTTGTTGCAATTCTCCCTCCGTCTATAATTATAGAATTTGTATACAAAGGATCATCAATTACAAGACCAGTACCTAGTACTCAAGTACAACACTTACCGATGCCAAAGTACCAAAGAAGTTTTGCAGTAAACTCAAATCTTTATTAATTAAAGTGGGAATTCTCTGACCAAGCTGTCCAATGACGGTATAAGCCATAGCTTTGTGAGCTGGCTCACGTTCTGAAATTAATTTTACCATTCCATTCAGAATGACGCCAGCTACACGAACCAAGGGGGGCAAACTGCACCTATAAAAATTACATAAAAATATATTGCATCTCTCACTATTTGATGATTATATCGTTTGGTACTTACTGCTGAACAATATTTGAGGTAAACTGTAACGCCAACGACTTTAACTTTGGGTTTGTGTTGTCACCATAGAGAGAATCAAATACAACCTGCGAATAAAAACGCGTATAGTATCGAGAATCCTGATTCTGAGTATTTTTAATTTCTTCATCTTCAGCTGTACCTGAATACATGGAGGAATGATAAAACCAGCTCTAGTTACGCGGCAAAGATAATGCAACAACTTAAGACGAATTCGCGTACTAGCTGGTAATCTTTTCATCTCTGGTTTAACTTCTTTTTGTGTTGCCAGTGCATCAGTGCCCAAAAACAAAGTGTAAAGTGGTGCAGCTAACTGCATTGACGACCAGTCCAACGTACTGAAATGAGTTTTATTATAACAAAAATTTGCTACTTATTATGGATTAACTGCTAGCTAAGTGGACTGATTTAAAATTTTTGTTCGTACCCCACAATTTTTTTTAACTCAAGATCAGCCATGTTGGCAACGCTGAATCTGGTGTCTGCAGCTGCAACAATCAGATGAATGAGGATATCGGAATCAGAAAAAAATCCACCAGCAAGAAATTTGACTATGCCCAGTTTAGTATGTTCAAGTTGCTCAGCAGTTGGTGGATTTTCACCAATCACCCTTTTGAATGCATAATCACTCAGTCCAGGCGGTACTGGAAACTGGGACCAATCAATTGGTTGTCCAGGTTGCTGATTTTCAGCTTGTCCCACAGAACTATCATTACATTAAAAAGTACAAAATAACAGACTACATAATATTTAATTATTAATATTCTTACTGAGTCCACTTACCCATATGGTAGAAGCAGCACATCAAGCATAAAATTAATTAATTGTTTTGCTACATAAGGCTTATCCTGCAAGCCAAGCAGAGATGCTCTTTTATCACTGTCCATTGGAATATTTATATGACCCAATGCTGGCATTATTACTAGCATCAAACTACAAATTTAAAGAAGTCAGTCATTATTCAGTATTCATATTAAATAATGAATACTGATAAAATACTTTACCTGTCTTGATGAGAAAGTGGTTTTCCTTCGATAGCATTTAACACACTGGGAACTAATTCAGCTTGTTTGCTGATTTCCATTCGTGGATATCCCAATTTAATATATATTATTGTAAAATTCTAAATACATATAAAAATTTGACAAATTTTATGAACACAGTACGTAACTTTATAATACATACATAGTACAGTTTCTGAACCATTGCAAATAATGGATCAGTGAGACTAAGAAATATAAAAGGTTAACATACAATTACAAAGGAACTGGCAGCAGGGTCTTGATATTGTAATAATAGAGCTTCCACAGGAAGTTGAACTTGCGGTCTGCTTTTCACTCTCCGATTGATATGAATGAGCAGCTCCATTACTTTTTTTCTAACGCCTTCCTGGGAGCTAGACAGCTTCAGCAAAACAGGTGGTAGAAATTTACATACTGATGCTTGAAGCTGTTCATCTGTTTCTGCTGAACCCAAACGTAGAAATACCCGCTCCAAAAGAACTTTAAAAAAAAATAAAAGAATCAATAATTAATAATCATTTAGGAATATTAGGCAGTAAGTTATCAGGTTATTATTAAAGTATCTGTAGTTTCATAGTGGATGAGATGCTGACTTTGAAGCATCAGATCAATAAAAATAAACGTTGAACGTATCGGATTACTCTATTTCGTGAAAATTATTTTCAAAGTGGGTCACCGAAATTCATATTTAAAAAGATTCTTTAAACAGTTTTGAAGGGTCAAATAGTATGTATACCGAAAATGGTGTTGCACATAATTGGCGAGAACTGTGAATAAAATCAAGAGAGCCTATTATAATTTTTGACAGATGGGAGCACGTGGTACATGAATGGCAAAGAACCACGGAGGAAAACGATCCCGGTAAACGGAGGATGATAAATCTAAATTTCGGAAAATGAAAACTCGAACGCAGCCCTCGAAGAAAACGAAGGGCGTGAAGTTGCCTTTTTATATGGCGGCGTGACATTTGACTTTTCTTTTCAGCCTAAAAAGTACATATTGTTTTTGACTTCTCAATTGGTTAATGGCCGAACATATAACCCGATACTTTATTTACAAGCTGATAACCATCGTTATGGAATTACTCGCTTATACTCAGTATAAAAGTATTTTTTTTCGAGACTACTCACTCAGCTCGTCCGTCGCCGCTGCCATTTTGGAACTGTGTACACGAGAAAACGAATGACACCAAAAAATGAGTATTATCGTAGACTCCAGCAATTTCCCAAATTGCATGCAAGATTCTGTGTCCTTAGTGATAAAACTTCACTCTTCGTATGTTCACGCGTGCTTACGTATTTTCTTTAAGTTGTCCTCAGTGAAATCACATACGTTGTTGCGACTTTACAATGGGACTTGAAGGTGCTTAGTATCAGACATAGGTTAGAAAAATTCAAGCGCAGCGAATACAATTAAAACATAAGTGCTAGAATATGTAATAGGGATTTAATCGCTTCAGATATTCAAACGATTTGAAAGCTACATATTCGTTCAACACGTCAGTGACTATTATATTATTGTAATTAATTTTTGGCAGATATGATAATTTAATTCCCGTAAAAAATTATTTCCACAATGAATATGTACCTATAGTATGACAAGCAACATTATATTTACAGAATAAATCAGCGAAAATACACGAAACGATTAATGATTTGCATCTATTCTAATGTCTTAGAAAAGTATAAACAAACCATACCGCATTTCACTATAAAATTATGCAAAAGTTAAGCAAGGCTATCCAAAGATACAATTTTCGATCAAATACGAGATACCAAGAACTCGACGATCTAGGAAAAACAAACTCGGGCATTGGATCAGGCACTGTTGGATTTTTTTGAAGCTCTGGACAATGAGTCTGCAAATTAAATTAATAACTTCTTTATGTGTAAGTAAATAATTTATTAAAATTGTCTATTCAATGTAAAATTTAATATATACATGGCTAATAAGAATATTTCTTTGATACTCACTTCTATAATAGCATTTATTACGCGAATTAAAAGTTCCTTTATTGTTTTAGCTGCCTTTATGCCACAGAGCAAGGCTGTTTTTGTATAGTAACAATCAGCTATAATCTTGTATTGACTGAAAAACAAATTAAAGTATCAATTAAATATTATATTTTACTTTTTCCTTGTATACTTCCTATGAATGCTTGCTTCTTTGGGTATATTTTTCATTAACAGATTATCTGTGCGTAAAAAAGTCCGAAACTTATGTACTGAATTACATAATGTATCTCTTAGTTTCGTACTCGCATAATTCTTTATCTTCCATATTTTCCGTCCAATCAGCTGGTCCGATACAGTCAATGTACTCGTCATGCAGGTCTTGGTAGCAGGAAAGGTAATTCTTAAATTCTAATATTCATTATCTCCATTGTAGTATTAGCCACTTATAGTAAAGAAAATATATCTTTTAAATAATTTTTAAATTCCTAGTATAATAAACATACCTTTTTGATACTCGGACGGAATACATAGCTTATTATTGAGTACACGAACTCCAGCTATAAGTTGCATATAAAGATGATCTTGTGGCAAAGGTATGCAGGTTTGCATAAAAGCACTTATTGAATCCAAATTTCCTGCTATTCTTCTGCGTACATATAAACATAATAATTTTTCTTGATTAGCAACATGTTAATTATAACAAGTATAATTTCTAATCTAGTGGTCCAATAATTATGCATATATGCTTGATATTAAAACTCGGCTGTATTGCATATGCAGTTTGTGAATTATGATGCAATTTCAGATTTATTGTTAATATAAATCATAATGCATAACCTTATATGATGCCACAATGTACGTACAAACCTACAAAGGTGCTCGAGATCCTTGTTTGATGCAATACGTAAAATACTCTCAGGATTGATTACTTCCAATTCGGCCAAGTACGACAATATTTGATCTTCATCGCATTTTTTGGATATACGGTGCGATGCTGGAAAGACAATTTTGTGTCGCATAATAAATATTTGGAATTAACGAACATGTTTGTCTGATAAAGTATGTGATATACTTAAAAGTGTCGTAGTATATATATTAGTGTCTTCGCGCATTGGAAAACTGATACCATTTTCATAATCTTCATCTCGCAAAAATGGTTCAATGTCTTGATCAGTGTCATACGCGTCATTGAATGATTCTGCATATCCATCTTGAACGGCTATGGCTCTGAGCGTGATGATGGTTAAAAACAACAGGCTCATAAAATTCTCATTAACCCCATGCAGAATTTTAACTTCCATTTAATACTTTTTGTAACGAACGAGAATATCCGTTGCTCCTGATTCTCTGCATGTAAGAAGATTAATATTAGTAAAACAGGATGGATTAGAAAAAAGCGACATTGCTACTTTTAAAACATATGCGTGAAGTTGTGGAGGAACCATGAATAATAAATCTGAGTGGAATGTGTTTCATAATTTGAAGTTAATATTAAAAGAAATGTAGTAGTTTAAAAAGAATAAATGCACCCTAAATACCAAATGGTAGTAAAGTGTTTTATTTACGATAGTAAAATGCATCGCTGGCATATTGCAATTGTATGGAGATGTTGCAAGAATGACTTTAATTATTTTTGATTACATTAAAGGGGAAATATTCAAATATGAACATGAAGTTGCTGTTGATCCAAAGCTGATGGCCAATCGCAACGTACATTTTCCACACAAACGCAGCCTGTCGTCTGCTGAGCTCGTGGCATTTAAAGATGGTCTACCAGTCCTAATTTCGTGACCTTCACGCCGTTCTTCCTTCAAATAGAGGTCAAATTTGAAATAAACATTGTTGGTCCTTTCGATACAGGTGATCCGCCTTTCTGGTGTTTTTTAAAATTTTGTTCTTTGGTTCACACATTACTGAATTTCTATTTCACTGTGGATGTTACTTCTTGTTGCCTATAAGTAGTAAGAATTGCATGGTTTACTGTGTTTTCTTGACAGTTCTTTGTGATGACACATCTTATATTTTTTTTTGCTATTTTTATTATAACTGCATAATCTATAGCATGTCAGCTTATTTTAATTAGACAACTAGTTTAGCATGTATATTTTATTCAGCAATTGATAAATAAAATGAATAAAATACAATTGTGTAAGATTACCTGTTACAATCAGTAAATTGAAATGTACCCAATTGTAGCTCAATTGTTATATGTATTTTTATTATCTCTATACTTTATCTGCATGATTAATAAACATCTATAGTGAAGTTGAATAATAATATCAAGGAACAATGAAACTGAAGTAATTATTATGCTCATTCTAAGTATAATGCTTTATATAATATTTTTTATTCTTTTTTTTAATTGCTTTTGCTTTATTAACATTAGTTCAAAGACCATTAAGTCAATTGATAAGTTAATATTTATAGATTATCTGTTCTATTTAAGTTCTCTGTTTGTCAGGGGAAATGATATAGAAATCATAAAACATCAGTAGACTTTGAGTTGCCTTACTTCAGTTTGAATATTTCTGAATTATTATACAAATGTTTAATAAATAATACTTGTTAGTAAATTTTTTTAATAAATAATATATTTGTAACATAAAAAAGGAAAGACAGGCATAAATAGTACGTATTAAGAAGAAAATATACATAAATAATTACCAAATATTATCTAGTGACCTTTATTATTAGTTTATACATTTGATCAATATTTAGAAATAATAAACAAAATTAGAATTGCGTTTTTATAATAAGAATCAGGCAGTGGCTAAATATTTTATATATTCTGATTGATATCACATGTTCAGCTAATGGTAATCACATGTTATTACTTTGATTTCCCAAATACGATTATTCTTTTTTGCTTCCCAGTGGTGTGGTTTGATATAGAGTACTGAATGTTTTGTACTTGTACTGTAAGTTTGATACTGTCTCTTCTTTCTTGTATTTTGAAAAGTTGACCTCTAAAATATTTGACAATTGTCTTAAACTATAACGGTTGAATTGAAAATTTTTATTTTGTTAATAAGTATATTATTATGCCCCCCTTGAATGATATAATTTCTATAGTTTAGTGTAAGTCATATGTAATTTGTTCTTATTTCACAAAAATATCAATTTAAAAAAAAGACGAATGTAATAAAATCATTATAACGTGAATCCCTACATTTGTTATAGGTGTCAAAGAGTGAATTCTATGTTGCTATATTAAAAGAAATATCAAAAATATCGGTATAAGGTAGAAAGTCCTTGAAAACCCACTGTGCATACATATTAAATTTAGATTTTGGTAAAAAGTAACAATTTATCTTGTGTCCCCCTGCAATGGAAATAATGGTTGCAATAAAGAAGAGTGTTTGGAAGTCAACAAGTACTATTTACAAGAGATTGAAGAAATTATTTTCAAGGGTTTACAAATGCCGCTACTTAAACTTCCTCTGGTCCTCTGTAAGTGTCATTAACATGATAAATGATATTCAGTCACTCATGATGAAATTTATTTTCTACTGGACTATAGTTTACACAACTGTTGAAACTTTTAGTGTAAATAAATTGTATAGCCGGAAATATTCTGTTATTTCAACACATTTGAATTCAAAAGTGTAATTCAAGAACATAGAGTAAGAATAGCTACCAGCTTTATGTATGTTTATGCAGCAGAACTAAGTAATATAATATAGCTTCTCTTTGTACGCTTCGTGGTTATATTACACCGATAAGTTATATTAGCCTGCATACGTAGATAGTTGTCTACTAGTTCTGCTATGTAAGTACTCAAGATCTTCCTCGCTTAAGGTCTATCTGTCCGAAGGAGTGCTAAGATACCGTCTTCATAGTACTATTTGTTTCAGTCTTGATTTCCAAAAAGAATTAAACAATCTTATCATTTTGATAAATTTCTATATATAAAATTAATGAGTTAGACTTTAATATTATCTCTGATCTTTGATTCTTTTTAAATTAGATGAAGTATAGTGTTTTGAGTGCTTTATGGATAAGGTGACACAAATTTAGAACGAATATTGCATTAAACAAACGAATCATTATTCAGTTTATATTTTTCCTTCCAGGCAATAATTGGCAATATGGCAAACAGTAATTGTTCAACTGCTGAGCCTCAAAGTGCAGAACAAGTGAGAGTCCTTACTTTGAATAATGGAGAACATCAAGATGGAACATTATATCGAGTTAAGAAGGGTATGCAAAATCTATTATATACTATATTAGAAGCTAAAATAAAAATTTAATATCGGTAATACACATTACATCTTTACTTTAATAGGTTTTCAGATTCAGTTCAGACTTGGACCCTCTTTGCTTGGAAGAACCGTTGATATTTTTACAAATCATCCACCAAATGGACAAACGTTTGAAAGACATACTTATTACCAACTTCAATGGACTAATGAATCGGCTAATTTACAGTTAGCCGTTGCTGGATCCTTTCATTATTACATAACTGATACCGGGTAAATTTTATTACTTTGGAAAAGCATTGTACATAATACGGACTGATAGCTACTCTTTTTTATAATTGTAGTGTAGAGAATAACACCAAATCCATCGCTTCTGGGTACCTGTTGGTGGATCCCGAATTGAGTGTGGGTACAAACGGTGAAATTATTCCACTCGATTGTATCCAATGTCAAACTGTCTTAGCAAAAAGTTTGGGACCTTTTTCTACCTGGGAAAATAAATTGCTCGTTGCTCGCAATTCTGGATATAATATGATACATTTTACTCCAATACAAGTGAGTTTACTTCTTGTACATCTTTTAAGTTTGATCACTATTCTAAATCACTAATGATATTTTAACTTCAGGAACTTGGCGCTTCTAAATCATCCTATAGTCTCAGCGATCAATTAAAATTAAATCCTTCGTTCAGTGATGACGACAAACAAACGACCTTTGATGACGTTGAAGAACTCGTAACTAAAATGCACAATGAATGGAATGTAAGTAAACATTTTTATGAATTTGTAATTGTATTATATCTGGAAGCCTGAATACAATATTTTTTTTTTCAGATGTTAAGTATTTGTGATATTGTTCTGAATCATACAGCGAATGAGAGTCCTTTCTTAATTGCACACCCAGAATGTACTTACAACTGTATGAACAGTCCTCATCTACGCCCTGCTTATATTTTGGACGCAGCTTTATTTGAATTGACTGTGCAAGTAGCCGCTGGTGAATGGGAATTCAGGGGAATCCCTACAGTGGTAGAGACTGAAGAGCATTTAAATGTAAATATAACACATAAATATATTTGTATATAATAATTAACACGAATTGAAACTGAATAATTTATTTACAGTCGATTCGCCATGCTCTACACAGTCACTTCTTGCCGTTGATTAAACTTCATGAACTCTACGTCACGGATATTAATGAAATTATAGCAGAATTTTTAAACCTTGCACGTAATCAAATGCCTCAAGATGTTAGTACAAAGACTTCAGAGGAAACTATAGTCGTCATAGGAGATCCGCAGTTTCGCCGTCTAAGAGCTACTATTGATATGGAATTGGCCTTAAAAATTTATAACGTCTACAGGTACATAGGATCATTATTATTATCTGTATTAGATGTAATAATAAATTCGTCTGATAAATTTCTTCATATATTGCAGAGCCGATTGTTTCGACGAAGAGACACGCTTGAAACGTTGTGCTGAGGATTTGAGAATAAAACTTCATGAATTAAATACTGAGATTATTAACGAAGTCCAAAATAATCTTAATGCTGCCGTCGAAAATTCCATTGCTGGAATTCGTTACTTCAGAGTTCAGCCTGATGGTCCCAGACAAAAGGAAGTGAGCGAAAGAAATCCTCTTTTACCCAGGTGCGTTTTAAGGATGATTCCATATTCTAGATTTTTCATAGAGAAATCAAAATTTTATGTCAACATTCTTTTATAGATATTTTACGGATTACGGAGCTCCCAGATCTTTAGCAGAAAGAGAAGCTATTATGTATTCGGAAACGGGCTGTTATCTTATGGCACATAACGGCTGGGTAATGAACAGTGATCCCTTGAAAAATTTTGCAGATCCAGATTCCAATGTCTATGTCCGAAGAGAACTTATCGCCTGGGGAGACAGTGTAAAATTAAGGTAGGTAATACATTTATTCATTATGGGATTATGAATAAACATTAAAATCATGCCTCTTAGATATGGAGATAAACCAGAAGATTCTCCATTCCTATGGCAGCATATGACTGCGTATGTGGAACAAATGGCTAAGATATTTGACGGCATACGATTAGACAATTGCCATTCGACTCCAATTCCAATTGCTGAGGTATATATTTTGTTTGATCGACTTGCATTGTTATAGAATATGCAAAATGCTGAAAAATAATATTTGTTACAGTATATGTTGGATGCAGCACGTCGAGTTCGACCTGACTTGTACGTCGTAGCAGAATTGTTCACCAATTCGGATCAAAAGGATAACATTTTTGTTAATCGTCTTGGTATTACATCCCTTATACGAGGTATGTTATTAATTTCAATATTGTGACATATGGAAATTTTATAATAATATTAATGTTCACAGAGGCCATGTCAGCATGGGATAGCCACGAAGAGGGACGTTTGGTTTATCGCTATGGTGGAGAACCTGTTGGAGCTTTTATACAGGCTTCTCAACGACCATTAGTACCAAGCATAGCCCACGCACTTTTCCTTGATTTAACTCATGATAATCCTAGTCCAGTGGAAAAGCGCAGCTCGTTTGATTTACTTCCAAGTGCAGCTTTAGTATCTATGGCATGCTGTGCCAGTGGGAGCAATCGTGGATATGATGAACTTGTGCCTCATCATGTTAGTACTGCTGATCTTAAGTATTATTAATTTTCATTGTTTTTTTTTAACTCAAACTCAACTGATTTTGCGTTTCATAAATTCTAGATTCATGTTGTGGATGAAACTAGACAATACACTTCTTGGACTGATGATGAAGATCTTGCAAAAAATGATGTTAATTTTGTCAGTTCTAATACTGGCATAATTGCAGCTAAAAAATCATTGAATGATTTGCATTATAATCTTGGCCGACAAAAGTTTTCTCAGGTAAATTATGCAAATTTTGTTAATGCGTTACGTTAATGGATTTACATACGAATTATATATTTGATTTAGGTATTTGTGGATCAAATGGATCCGGATATTGTAGCAGTGACAAGACATTCACCGACTACTCATGAAAGTGTTATTCTGGTGGCATTTACTGCGTTCAAACATCCTGATCCGAATGCCAATGACTTGAGGAGATATGTAAAGCCTTTACGAGTCGAAGGAGTTGTCGAAGAAATTATTTTGGAAGCATCGCTTTCCCACGAGGGCGTTAAGTAAGTTTTAAGAAATGGTATCAATTTTTTGCGTACAAATTTTCTAGAGACACATGACGTTAAATTTCATCAACATTATATATTTCTCTAGAAACGGCACATCGCCTTTTCATCTTCCTGAAAAGTATGTCCAGGACGAAAACGTTATCAATGGCATGTCCGAATATATTTTAAGCCTTAAAGAACATATTCAGCTTTGCGACTCCACTATTTTCGAAAAAGTTGATTCAGGAGATCCGAAAATTACGCAACTCAACTTCACGAACTTTCAACCAGGATCTATAGTAGCCATTCGGTAAGTGAAATTTTGTATATCTTTGTTTAATTCTACGTTGTCAATTAATTTCTTTAATATTATTTTTTTAATCAATAATAGTGTCTCTGTCCACGTCAACATAAAACCAGCTCTTGCAAAATTGCACAGTACCATAGCAACAATTACATCTTCAAAGAGCTCAGAGTTACGTGTTATCATTTCTCGTATGGAATTAGCGGATTTGAACAAAGCTCTTTATCGTTGCGACCAGGAAGAACGTGATGAAACTTCTAATCGCGTTGGTGTTTACAACATTCCTGGATATGGCCCCCTCGTTTACGCGGGACTTCAGGGTATTCTACTTTCTTTTTATTTTCTAAACTAATCAATATTTCATAACTTTTTCTTGATAATGCATTTATTTTTAGGTGTAATATCTTTGCTGGCGGACATTCGGCCAAATAATGATTTGGGTCACCCATTATGTGCCAATCTTCGTCAGGGAAATTGGTTGATAGGTATGGCTGAACGTTTTTAATTAATTGTGCAATTTTTTGAACCTTCATTGATTGTCTTATTTTTAATTTCTGTTATATACGTAGATTATGTCTGGCAGCGTTTGAAATCCGATGAAGGTACAGCAGCCTTGGGAGAATGGATTGAGCAAAATGTAGAGCCATTTAAAATTCTTCCTCGTTATTTGGTACCAAGTTACTTCGATGTAATAATTGTAAACGTTTATATCACTTTACTGGAACAATGTTACAGTCTGATGTCAAAGTGAGTCATTACAAGAGCATATAAATTTTTTGCTGACACATATATTTCTAAACACATGGATATTCTTTAGCTTCGTCAAAGATGGATCCACATTCGTCAAGTTATTAGCCTTAGTGAGTGTCCAAACGGGAGGCATAGTACATTCCTCTCAACTGCCAGACTTATCACCGAATTTGGATCCGCCTAAGCCAAAGATTAAAGAAATCGATGGAAAAAAGATCCAAGAATGCCTTACGCTTTCCGCGGGTCTGCCTCACTTCGCAACTGGATATATGAGAAATTGGGGAAGAGACACTTTCATCGCTCTTAGGGGACTCTTCATTTTAACTGGGAGATATGAGGAAGCCAGATTCATTATTCTTGGCTATGCTGGAACTTTGAGACACGGCCTAATCCCAAATCTATTAGATAAGGGAAAGTGTGCACGGTGAGTCTGATAAGCTGACTACTCTTGATATCGAGAAATAATATTTTCCAAATTGCTTATTCGTCGGATATTGTCACTGTAGATACAATTGTCGCGATGCAATTTGGTGGTGGTTGTACACCATTCAAAATTATATCCAGGAAGTTCCAGAGGGTATAAAAATCTTATCTGATAAAGTTTCCCGACTTTTTCCGACTGATGATTCTCCTCCACTGCCAGCTGGACAAGTGGTACGTAGTAAAAGATTGACATGATAATTCGTTTGCGTGAAATTAGGCATCTTCTTTGCTCTATTAAATAATAATGATATTTCGGCTGTTACTAGGATCAGCCATTACATGATGTTATACAAGAAGCACTCACAGTGCATTTTCAAGGTCTATGCTTCAGAGAAAGAAATGCTGGAAAGCAAATCGATGAGCACATGACGGATCGTGGTTTTAATAATCAAATCGGTGTGCATCCTGAAACCGGTTTTGTTTTTGGTGGAAATGACGCCAACTGTGGAACATGGATGGACAAAATGGGTTCATCTGAGAAAGCGGGAAATAAAGGAAAGCCGGCAACGCCTAGGGACGGTTCTGCAGTGGAAATTGTAGGATTGAGCAAGAGTGTCCTTAGTTTCTTGGCAGAATTATATAAGCAAAATCTGTTTCCCTATGGCAGTGTTCAAAGAAAAAATCGGGATGGTAAATTATTGTTATTCACAATACCGATATGTCAATTCTGTAACATAGAATATCCGAATTTGTTTACCGAATACAGGGACGGAGGTCACTTGGAGTTATAAACAATGGGCAGACAAAATAGCTGCAAACTTCGAAAAGTATTTTTACGTTAATGAAAAACCAACAGACGGAGAACTGACACCAGAACTTATTCATCGTCGTGGTATTATCAAAGACAGTCATGGAGCAACCCAGCCTTGGGCTGATTATCAACTGCGTCCTAATTTCCCAATCGCTATGACAGCCGTGAGTGATATCCAAATATTTAAATAATGGTACAAGGTTTCTGTACATCGGTGTATATAATTTGTGCTAATTTCAAATAGGCACCGGAATTATTTAATCCACGACATGCATGGACTGCTTTGAAAAATGCAGAGGAAATATTGTTGGGCCCACTTGGAATGAAAACTTTGGATCCGGCTGATTGGGCTTACAATGGGTATTATGATAATTCTAATGACAGCAATGATACGAAATTGGCACACGGCTGGAATTATCATCAAGGGCCTGTAAGTCCGATAACAAAATATTACAATAACTTTTTGAATGGAACTTTGAAAGACAAGCTATTATATTTTTCAGGAATGGGTATGGCCAATCGGATACTTCTTGAGGGCTCGCCTACATTTTTCACGTTTGGTCGGAGGTGTCGAAGAGTTGCGTCGTACAATTGAATCCACTGAACAGATTATTTCACGGCACTTAATTGAGGCATCAACAAATCATTGGCGAGGTTTACCAGAACTCACCAATAAGGACGGTGAATACTGTCGTGACAGTTGTCGTACCCAAGCATGGAGTGCATCCGCTATATTCGAGGTACGTTGTCATCAAAATTATCTGAGAAAACTAAAAACAATCGTAAAATATTATGTAGTAGATTATTACATATAAAAAAAAAGAATAAGGAATAATTGTGCAATCCCTGATTTCAGGTCCTTTATGAATTGGAAAAACTGAAACGGGAATTGCAGACCGAAAATGAAAAGCCAGTGAACTGATATAATTTTGCGTGTGTTCACCACCGCTATTTACACTTAGAATATTTGAAATTAGAAAGGGAACGTAGCATTAGGCATAAAGCCAGTCGAGAGAGCCTATGTACTGATGAAGATGCACTCGCTACACAATGCATGGAGACACACGCATACGTTACTCCACATGTAGATTTAAATGATGCACCAACACGTAACACCATAAACGTAGATGTCATTTCTGCATATGAAAACACTCCCATATCACCTTCATGCAATCAACTGGCAACAGAGTACAGAGATGAAGAACGGATAACAGATCAAAATAGATTTTCTGACAATTCAAATGATTTAGAGACCATTAGGCCCGTATCAAATGTGACAGATTTTTCTGCAATAACGAATGCCGATATACATAGAGCGGCACAGTTTATATATGGCAGCGATGTTGGTGCAAATTATTCCAACAGACAAATTGATAGGGTTAAAGGTAAATTTGATAGTAAAGATATGATCAGTGCCGACGGAAAAAATAGCATGGAGGCATTATTGACACCCGCTTATCAGTATTCTGATTTTGAAATTCATGTCCACTCTGATATCGATAACTCGAATGCATTCGATCATCTTTATGAAGAAATAGGTGTAGAAAAAGATTCACGGAATGCTAAGTACGATATTCTAGACTACTATGAAAAGTACAGTCCAACTACAGCCAAGACCTTAATAGATACATTATTTCTTCCAAGACATCGAATTTGCAAACAGTGCGCCATATTGCAGATTAGCCCGGTGTACAGTGACCGTTTGATATATTTCAAGAAACCACTGTATGCTAAAGAAGCAATCCTAATTCAGTTTGATGATTCGTTACACTTTAAATATAATAAACAGTCGAATAGTTTAAATGCCAGGGAACGTTTGTATCATCACATAAATGAAAGCTATATGCCAATTTCTAACTTGATCAAAACTAACGCGTCGGGGATACTTTATTCTAATTGCGAATCCCAAGACGTATTTGATTTGAAATCAACATTGGAACCAACTATTCTTCTCATAAACAATACGTTCAGTGGTATTGCGAATACTCAATTATTTCACCGCAATACAAATAATTATTACCGCCGCGTTTCCAAAACTGGGTTCACGCCCATGATCTTTGAAATTAATCAAGACAATATTTTACACTCAATCAAAAGTGTCGGCTACGAAGCCGATCTGCACAATTGGATGAATTATCGCAATGATATAGTTAAATTGCGCAATTCAAAGCAAAATGAACTTCCTCTACCAATTATTGAACATCATCCTAATAGATCAAGCTTGTTATTGCTGGAACCGTTGCTCCTAATGCCGGATCTGACTACTTCTCGACAAGAACATATGAAAAGTCGCATCTCGCATGCAGAGCATAAAAAAATAATTCGAATGTTGATTGCCTACACGTTGGCATTTTTTCTCTTGGCCATTATTACATTTTACATAGTCTATTTTACTTGAAGATATTTATACGACTCGATCACTGTGGTAACGGCTATGACCCAATTTAGATAGATTGCACAAAATTCTTGTTTTGTGCATTAAAATGCAAATTTTATGAACTCCAATTATGTGGTAACAAGATTATTAAATTGCCTATTGTTTTAATTGCTTTTTTTTTTGACAAATATATATTACTCATTCGTATAGTTCAAACTGCCAGCAATAATTGTCAAGACTGTGTTCTATGTTAGTAATGTTATATGGTTTTGGGTATTCTAATATAGCCGACAGTTACGTTTCTATAATCTTTAAGTTGCATGTTTTTTTTTTTAGTGATTCTTATTTAGTTAAGCTTTTGAAGATTATGTGTATAATGAATCACATGCGTTTGCAATTTGTAATGGCGATTATTATTTTTGATTCTATCGTATACATTAGTGAAATTATATGTAGTCTATTTAGCTTATTTTACGAATGAAGAGTCAAATTCAAACAATTTTGGTCAACAGCGTTTTTATCAGATAATAATTCAAGTCGTAGTAGAATCTTTAATGAATTGATTGTAGTATAATTCGATATTTATTAAATATTGTTTTCTTTTTATATTATACGATATATCGCTTGATTTTGGCTTTACATAAAAAAGTTTTATAAATTACTTCAATCGTAATTAAATAATATCTCATTTAAATAATTTACACAACACAACGTTAGAATACTCGTACGTAAAGTCGCACTACACTGATTAAAATTGTTTTTTCCCCCATGGGTTAGTAGGGCTAGAGCTAAATAATAACTATTTTTTCATATTGCACAATTTCGGACTACATAAATATAAAAGATAAAAGAGAAATGAAATGACTATAAATACAGTAAATGATATAATAAATTTTTAAAGAATTTTTGATAAATTTATTTGTAATAACAAATGAATAATAGCTTGCACAAAAATAGCAGAGCTTCCAGGCTATATGATATATATTCTACTAAATTGCTATTGATCAATGATTAGTTATATTTTAACTGTCAAACAGTGATTTTTGATAATTTCAATCGTGCCACTTCGTATGTTAAAAAGATGTTCATTTCCTAATAAACGTACATTCGTTAGAAATTTTTTACTAACATTTATCAAGTTATTCCTAATCTATAATTTCGAAAATGTTTATTTTCTATGTGGTTTGTTATTATTTATATATATATCAGGTAATGAATTTGGTAATGAAATTGTAGCATATCAAATACTTCAATTATATTATGAAAACATTTGCTCCACTTCGCAATTAAAGTGTTTAGAAATATGCGTACTTTTTTTATTATTCATTGGTTACACTATACCATCCATAAAGTATGACATAATTATTAATATTACTCAACAAAATGACTGATAATAATATAATTATATTGAAATTAATATTTCAAAACGATGGACGAAATACAAACAAAAATATATACAGATTAATCAATGCAATAAATACATACATCTTGTCCGACATTATCATAGTATTTTTAACTAGAGTGGGTCCACAATTTCAATAAACTCAGTTTCAGGCAAAAGCTACATGTGATTCTGTATACAATTTTTCTTGCAGACCATGCACTGTGAATGATGGTTTTACATTGAAACATATTCTAACTTATAATATATTACTATGATTTTATTGAAAGCTGCGTGCAATTTTCTAAGGATTGTATTTTTTGCAAACTTTAAAAAAAAAATGTCGCACTCATAAACCCACAGCAATTTTCTACGCGTAGTATGATTAAATATCACTGTGATCATATTCTAAAGAAGCATCTATTTAAGTATTATTAAACAGTACTTGAATTTATTTTTTACAAAAACTATCGATCATTGCATTCTTAATTACCGCGATAGATAATTTTCCGTACAATTATTGACCATATTTAGGTATCGATGATAATACAAAGATTAACGAAGGAAACACGTGCTACTCTTCTTCCTTCTCTTAACTTCAATTTACGTAGATTTGAAATCCCTACGCTGATCGAACACTGTCCCAATCATTGAACGGTTAGTAACTATGAAAATTTTATTACATATAGCACCATTATAAAAATGCTATTCGCTATACTAAAATTCAAACTTTACAATATTCATATGTAAGAGTACACAACTGCAACGTTGCTACTATTTAATACTCAAATTATATAAATAGTACTTATGCTACACTTCATTCGAAAAAATAGTTTTAAAAAATGTTGTATATTATATTGTTGCTGCGACCCCGATAGCTTGACAAGGAAAAATATAAATAATAATAAATAGTAATTATAAAATAAATCATTCGCGTTTAGATGTCGTCGAATAATCCTCGAGGAGGTGGTCCTACACGAGTCGTACTTGCCGTGAATGTTCTTAAATTGTCTGTATTCAAATCGAAGAAATCATCAGACTGATAGCCATGATCGAAGCGACTGCTTGCACCATAACTATCATTTGCCATAGTTGTACCAACGTAGTAATCGGTTGGATCGACATCGCGCAAAAGTCCCGCTCTTGCGGATTCTGTAGAATCGTCTCTTCGCAAAGGCCGCACTGCAGTAAATTTATTAAAAATGAAACATAATTAAAATTAAAAAAAGAATGTTTAAAAATAGCTTTTACATACCAGTATCTGTACTCTGTCTGGCCGTTCTGTATCTGGATATATTTCCCAGATTATTAAACCTTTCTTGAAATTCGCGTTTCCTGCTCGAGGAATCTTCCGCTCTTTGACGTTTACGTCTCTCTGAAACAGCAGATTCGTAACGATTAGAAATATTGGATGTTGTATTAAATAATTATAGAAATTATGATCCTTCAGTGAACCTCACCTCGTTTAATTAGCTCTCGACCTTCCTCAACAAGGTCTGTCGTAAGTTCATCGTCACCCAGAAATTGTTGAAAACCAAGCATAGAGAGTAATCTGCTGCCTAAACTAAAGTAAGTTGCTAAGCAAAAAGCTAGGATGGCCATAGGGAAGTAGACATTGAATCCATCTGATATTATCGATATGACATCCATGTGTCCCATTACCTGTAATGAAAAGAAAATTTAACATGACTTTCTATATAAAAAGATACTAAACACCAATAGCTACTTTGAGGTAACAAAATGACTTTACCTGAGTGTAATGTGTTTCCAGAATGTGAGTTTTTATAATATGTGAGTCCATGTGAATCAGGCCAAGAAAATTAAGACACATAGGTGGAGTAAGTCGGCACAGCATCATACCGCTGAATATCAAACTGTATTCATTAGTTTGATGATGCGGTGCCAAGTAATATAAATTCAATACACGAATTTTGAGAACCGTGGAATAAGCACAGTAACATAAATAAGCAATAATCAATGTCGACAGGGCCTGTCAGAAAGACGTTAGTTATTAATAGAAGCAGTTCAGAAATATTTAAGATATCGTACGCATAACAAATGTTTCCTTACCTCGATGGTAAAATAATCATATTTTACTTTAGCTAAGTTCACGAATTGAGCAAACAGTGATAGTACCGGTGATTTATTGAAGAAAGTTACTTCAGACCAGACAACAGCTACTGACAGCGAACCAGCAGCGATAGCAGCGAGTTTTTGAACATAACTTTTAACAATGCATTTCCAATACCATTCTAAAAAATGTAATGATAATAGATGTATCCATAAGTAAATGATCAATATTATCTGACGTATAGATAAAAATCTCGTACCAATTGTTGGATTATAAATTAAACGTAATGGAAATGGTCGCATAACTGGAAAAGTTGGTTTAAATCTTTTATCGTGACTAGCTTGATTTTTCGCAACGTCTTCCAAGTTGAATATTTTCTCTATTAAAATACCCCATTGTGTCTCCGTTCGTTGCAAGGTTTGCAATGACTTTATAGTCTGAAATAAAATATTGAATATCATGTAAAAGATTTTTTCTAAATTGTATCATTATGTTAATATTAATTTTGTTTGCTTTTGAAACCAACTTGTCTATGTAGTCGAATCAAAGCTTTTTCAGATGGAATATCAATTGGAGTATCATCAGGCAATTGTTTTCTGTTCATTCTATCTTTCAATTCAGCTGGTACTTTTTGAAATATAGTTTCCAAATTTCTGTGAAACGGGTGACCTGGTCCGATAGCCATAGATGCTGCTTGTAATGACTAAAATTAAAATATTAAACAATGTTCCATTACAGTTAGATTGGTATCTAGTAAACAACATATACAGTTCATTTTAATTTATTTAGCAAATGTGTAAATACCTCAAGTATGTCATCGACTGCTTCTTCCGCTTCACACTTATCTAAGCTTAGTTTGGCTGCCTTGAAATAACTATAATGCAAAGTATATCCGGGTTTGCTGGCATTCCATAGGCCACGCGGTACTTCCACAAGAGCATAGCCAAGAAGAAGAACCAGAAGAAACAAGCCCCACGTATTTGAGGCTGATGACGCTATAGCTTTCAATTTTTGACTGAAAATTAAATATGGACATTTTTTTATATCAATATTTCAATATTCATATATACATATTATACGTTAAAGTGAGGGTAAATCAAATGAGCAATATGCGACAGTTTGTAGGTATTGAAATATTTATTTAAATAAAATAATGTACATCATTTCCCAATATCTACAATTAAGTTAGTAATGATTTACTTAATATAAGTTTTCAACCAGAGAATACAGGAATAAGCTTAAAGGGTGGAGATCTATGATAATCGGTTCTGTAATTATAAGAGCGGTCATTGTTGTGCCATTTCTTTTCATTTCCAGATGATATCCAATTACACCAATAAAAATTGTCAGCCGTATCCATATCTTCATTTTCTTCATTGCCTCTTTTACTTCTAGATTGTGTTTCTTCAACAGGTCGCAGATGATCATTCGGAATACTTAGTTGAATAGGATGTACGGCTCTTCTATAAGGTTTTTCGAATAAAAGTATTAAAAGGTTGCTTTAATGTTTTTATTATTCTTTATTTTATCTGGACAAACAAGCGAATACATATTATGATTTATTAAATGGCATACCGATTAATATTCTTTTTCTCTAAGACGTTCTCACTTGCAAATGCATCAACTTGTTTCTTGCTAAATAATGGACGTTGAAGACTTCTCTTTGCTAAAATAATATTGGGATCAAAGATAATATCATCTATTGATACATGGATTGTATCAACTGTAGGAGACTGTGATGTTGTAGCAATTGAATGTGGTTCTGATGTTATTAAAAGCTGGACCGAATCAGTCACCTCCTGTAGTGTCGATGTTTCCTCTAAAATGTTCTCAGTACTATTTAGTGGATTTTCAGAAACTGAAGAGATTAATAAAGCCTCCGTTTCCTTCATAGGCTCTGTAGTAGTTGTATCGATTAGTCTTTCTGAATTACTTTCTTTATGGTTTAACTGTGCGACGCCAACTGATGCTGCAGCTATAAGTAATTCAGATTCCTCTGCGTTGCTACTTATCGTCGTTGCACTATTGGCATAATTACCAATTTCTTTAATATTATCATTTATCTGAACAGGAATGGTAACGTAGGGAGATGGTGGATTAGTCGGCATGAGAGTGTCATTTATTTCAATTTTATCCAAAGGAGTTTCATTTGTGCTAAAAGTAGAAATGGTGGTTGCTGTTGATTCTGTATTATCTAAAATATGTATAGGAGAACTTGGAGTACTTATAAATTCATTTTCAGTGGCAAATGGAAGGAACAGCGGAGAAGTAACATCTTCATTGCTACTTAATTCCATATGTGGTGATGTTGGCTGTTCTGTGTATGTTTCAGGTGAATCATTCGAGTACTCAAGTCTTTCCGCCGATAGAGGAATAGGGGTAATTTTAGTTTCAAGATTTAGAATACTTGGATATGATACAGTAGATACTAAATCAAGTATCGCATCTGTGCTTACTGCTGGTAAAGTTTCTTCTACCATTCTCTTTTGTGCAATTCTTTCAACCGTATGAGAATATGCAGCAGGTAAATTTTTTGCATTAGATGAATCTTCATTATTCAAAGGAATTACTAATAATTCAGTGTCCGAATACTTTTCTTTAATTGTTGTTGAATAAGTAGGTTGATCCAATGAGGATATTGTCTTTTTCTGGTGAACAGAAGATTTAATTGCATCTGATTGTAGAATTGTTTCATGTTCTGTTGTGGTATCTTTCTGTTCTTTTATTGTAGAATCCATGGGGGTGACATTTTCAATCACTGGAGTAACAATGTTTGACAGAACTGAAGAAGTACTTCCAGAAATATTAATTACTGTGTTTGAAACTGTTGAAGTTGTAGCACTATCATCATTTAACGACTCTTCAGTTGTTGTAAATATTATATTTTTCACTGGGTTCACTGTTTCACTTTTTGTAAGATTGTCTGTCGCCAATTCAACAGACGGCTTATTTAAAGACACATTTGATTTAGGAAGTTCTGTGGATGTTGTAAAATTAAATTCGGAAAAACTGAACATAGAACTGAATGTTAACGCTGCATTTGTATAACGTGTAGTTTCATTATCTGTATAAAGTGACCTTTGCTTGGATAGAGCTACTATACAAAATGTAAAAAATAAAACAATATTTCTCTTTAATAATATCATTTCTTTAAAGATATATATATACGATAAGATAGTGATGCGTAAAAGTATTACTTGCGAATAACTGCAAAATTTGAGTCGTTCTATGATATAGGTTGTCAGGACGTTAACGAACAATGTGCTAATATAGCGATAACTATGATAATTGATCATCACCTATCCTGAATGTAGTCATTGACCACTCAATAACATCCACCAAATGAACCAACAAAAGGTTTATACATGACAATGTGATAAGTAATTTAAGTACTCGTTGGTGTCAAAAATATGAAACCGTCAAATTTGCATGAACAAATATTACTTAGAGTTAAAGATACCACGAAAATCATTTATGACTCAACATGAAGGTCTTCGTACCTGCTAATTTTTTTATGCGAGATTTCTTAATAATTTTAGTCTTAAATATGACATCACAATATTCATGTCACTTGCCACCAATGTAAAAAAACATCTGTGTACAATGTACTTACATGCATTGGATACCATAATAGTACAAGATCACAGCTGATTAATATTTAAAAAATATTGTGCATATATTGCAGTATTGTGATGTTAAAGATATCATTAGATTGGTACACTCACCCATCAAGATCCAGTCCAGGTTTCAATGCGATGTATATCAGCAGTATTCCACATATGAACAAATAACTTCCATAGTAAATTGCATTGTCAATCAAAGCAGATTTCAATTTTCCTTGTACAGTGAAATCTCCTGCCTTTATATATGATTGCATTAGAGGAAGTATAAGCCATGTGAGACATTGTGATGTCCAGTATACAATTCGCCATAAATTTGGGAAAACATTATCAGGTACACTTGACCATGGTTCTTGACAGACAACTGGTGTTCCAACAGTTGTATTATCAATTATGGATGTATTATGAGTATACTGTTCCATACATTGCCGATAGACAGTCTAAATGAAGAAAAGTAACATAATGTTCATCGATAAATGCAAAGTCACTGGTTTCACCATATTTTTCTCAGAAATATTTTTAAAAAACTCACCGAAGACACGTCTAAAGGTAGAACAAATATGATCAACAGTGAGAAATACCATGCAATTAGCACAGAAATTGTGACAATAATATGGTGGCGGAAAACATTTCCATATTTATATAACAAAGTTGCTGCAAGACAGAAGGCAAATATGACTTCCGATAAAAGTGGTCCAAGACTCATTTTGGTAGTTCTTTGTTTTCAAACGAAATATAGAAGGACAGGCAATAAATTCATAAGATTAGTTAAACATCCTTATTCATCTTAGCTAGTCATTCAGTCATCCTTTTGCATTTCTTTCATCTTCATTTCAGCATCCTTTTGCATTTTTTCTAATTTTTCTAATGTGACAGACTTCAATGGCATTAACTTTGGTTTACACAATATGTAGTGTGGTTTATTTTCACTATATAAAAAACCTTGTTGTGGTATAACAATATTAATCCGTTCACTGCTTTTCTCTGTACCCTCTGACATTTTTCGATAAAAACAGAAAAATCTGCAAATCAGAACAAACAGATAAATATTAAAAATACCCAATATGAGCAGTTGATAACTAAAAAGTAGGAATTAAGAAATAAATTAATACAAAGTGCTTATCAACTCACTGCTATTATCAAGCTATAAGATAATTCCAATGAATTAATAAAAACTTCTTAATTTTCATAATATTAATATTCTATATTAAAAGTACATTCTGTCTTCGACAATACTATTTACAAAACTTAATACGCAATCATGTCTAACTATTTTGACCTACGTGTTAACATTATTGAAAAATAGAAAACTAATGCGAATATCGCAAGACAATTAATTTTTAAGAATTTGTAAACTTAATTCATATTTACAGGAATAACACACATTACAGTACCCCACATGGTGTGTCATGCGGTATTAAAGTAACAGTATATCTTGGAAACCATACAAATAAATAAAATCAGATTGATGTTTAAAAATGTTGAAATATATTGTAGTTCAATAGAATATAATTGTAAGGAATGTACAGTTAGACGAATCAGCAGTAAAAGAAACGAATAAGTACTGTAAGATTGCGTACCGATTTGACGCAACGTGAATATAGCATCGAGTTAAGCGAAAAGAATAAACGAAGAATATTGTTCTTACCTTTAAAGTACTGTCTTCGAAATGAAGAATCATCACTTTTATATTCCAATAAATCGAAGCACTTTAATTAAAAATCTGCAAGACGTACGCTGTAAAAACAGAAGTATCAACGTCATAATCACACAGATTCAATCGGCATCTACTGCGCTGCTGCTACTGGCTTCTACCAGACATTCCGGAAACCGCTCCCACTTCTCTTTCCGGAAAACGAATGAGTGCATAAATTCCAAACACCTTAACTTTTATTTGTATAAAACTTGTATATTCTTAATTCATGTAATATAGTTGTATATTGTAGTCATGAACAATTTCAGTCTTTCTTCAATTATTACATAACGGAACTTTTTAACCAGCTTATAAAGATGAATGTGAGATGATGTTTAACAGCCAGTTTGTTCTACATTGATGACTAATTTTTATACTAAAATATTAAACTTCTTAGGCGCAGCGATCAAATCTTCGTTTTTAACTTAATATTATCGCAGTGAAATTAATAGTTGCATGATTTTTACATAAGCGCCAAAGGAATGAGATCCTTATTCATAAATGAGAAGGAACTGCATAGCTTAATAAGTTTGTTGTACTATACTAAAGATATATCGAAGAGCTTTTATGTATAAAAGATGATGAACAACAATGCCCTTCTCAATCACGTGTTCTAATTCATTTATATAAAATAGAAAAAGTGTTAGTTATCGTTACTACAAAGTTGATACAATTTTAATTTATCTCATCGGATACTGCAAGCATTGTCCATTCATATATCCTGTATATTTTTTAGCTAAGAAAATCAATGAGATTTCACTTGTGGCCTATGTTAAGCCTGAATACATTTCTGGTATATATATATATATATATGTGTATACATACATATATAGTCGCATAAAAAATAATAAACTACAATATTCTAAGTATATACGTCATAAAACAGAATGTTTCGCAGTCATCAAATATTCTACAAATTTTTTTTTCGAAATGCGTAAATCCTTCACAGTAATCACTCAATGATCTTTTCTTCGTACGTATTTCGAAGGAGTAGAGCTAAAGATATGTTTAGAATTTTTCTTCCAATCAGATAATTGCATATCATCATCACACGGTAAACCACGTTCGTCCCAGAAACCTTTTTGTCTAACTGGAGTAATGCTACAATTGTCAATAAGACTTGTAGTGTTGTAAGTACTATTAGTTTGATAACCAGTGTCTTGAGCAAAGTTAAAGGTACTCTGTTGAGCAGACGTACCAGAAAACGTATTGCTATGTTGAAATGTACAACTTTCATTAGAGTGGCTTTTATACCAATCTGCTGCAAATTTTAATCTATTTACAATTTCGAAATTCTGATCAACAGCTATACGACTTTTATGTTCCAGATTGGTTTTATCTGGAGTCGTTTCTTCTGACAGCATCTCCACAGTATCGTCCGTTTTTGTACTCTTGGCATCCAATTGTGAATTCACAATTTTTTCATCATTTTGTACTTGAACAGGTTCTTCGATAGTTGTGACAACAGGTGTACCTTAACACCATTAAATGTTGAAATATGTACATTTTTAGTAAACACACCATAGCATTAAAAAGTATATGTAATGATACTCACTAAGAGAAGTTTTTATGGTGAGTATAGATGGATCAATCTTGTGCGCTCTAATTATCTTGTTTTCCTCACAAATAGAAGTCTCTATACTCATATCGGCAGTGAAGTCCAAACGAGTGGCAGATCGAGGACGATATTTGATACTTTGGCAAGACATATTGCTAGCATTGTTACTAATAGGAGACATATTTGGTGGTGATATACTTCTCAGAAGTGCCATTGGTGTTCCTTGCTTGCACGGAGCTTTGCTATTATCATTAATAGGAGACAAATTCGGTGGTGATATATTTCCTGAATTTGGTATGGGTGAATTACGTTGCATTTTTTGTGAACATCGCTGAAAAAGAATAGAATATTATGATGCATCGGCTAGCTTTTTAATCAACATGAGAAATAGAATGTAATTGTCTTACCCCTAATAAACTGCCATCAATTCGCATTCCACTTTGTAGAGGACTACAAATAATACCATTTGAATCACTTGACTTTACTGATGATAAAGATATTGAACTTGCATCATCATCATCATCATCTTCAGCATAATCGTCATGATTGAAAAATAGTTTCCTTCTTAAAGAACTATTGCTTGAGTTAGCTTCCTCATTTTCCATATTTTGCTCCTGTTTACATCATTTTATTAAATCATAAGTAATTGATCATTAATATTGCTATTCTTCGAAGTCACTATTACCTGCGTGAAGGTAAAATAACCTTTTAAGACATCTTCCACTTCTTTGGGTAGTTTTGGTGGAAGGGATAGTATTGTCTGAGTCCAGCCTAAACATAATTAGCATTATATAAAAGTTTCTAGTCACATTTAGACATGCAGATATTTTAACCCATACATTCATTTTTTGATTTTTGAGATTCTGTAGTTGTGTTTAAGTTGTCAACAGGACATTTAAGGCTGTTACAATCCAGTATTTTTGTACTCTCTTTTCTTTTGGCATCCCAAGGACTAGGGATAATTTGAGGTGCATTAAAGAACTTATTAATAGCTGCTTGAGCCTCCAATTCAGTTTCAGGATCTGTACAATGTATTTGTTGCACAGGCGATTCATCTATTCGTGCTGGATGTAACAGAGCCAAATCTTCTACGCTCCATGCAAAACCACAAGAATCTCTAGAAGAGTTAGACACCTGAAATAATAGTTCATTTGAATACCATTCTCATTTGTTTTTATCCAAGAGAATTTAATACAATGTAATAATATACCTGATTAAATACTGTTGGACTTATCATAGATAAATGTAATCTGTTCGTTAGATCTGATTCAAATGGATTTCTAGCTATAAATTTCGTTAATCCAGATGGAGGTGTAATGTGGCTTGGTAAAACAGTAATACCGCCCATATTATTTGTATATGTAGATTGCCTATATTTTATTTCATTTTGTCTCACTGGTGTTTTATGAATTATAGGACTCTTCAGTACAGAGCTATGGCACTTGAATTGGTTTTTGTTTGGTGTTGTCCATTGCACTTGATCCATCACAGCTAAAAAAAAAAGTGAAATTTAACACAAAAGTTTGTTTAAAGTTAACGTAGAAAGGAAAGAAAATTAGTTGAAGTGATTTAATGTGAAATATATAATTCAATGCAAAATCAAGATTACAATTACCTTGCCTATTGGTATGATGACCTTAGTAAGAACTAAAGGTATTCAAATATATTATAATACAATATTATACTGTCTGATAAGTTTGAGAAAAAGGAAAAAAAGTCACCATGCTATACAAAATAACCCTTAAGCTTTGAGAAGAGTTTGACAGTTTCACTTGCATGAACGAAACTGGTATACACCATCGAATTTATATATTTTTCATAGATAAAGTGGACAAAAAATAATAACTTCTTATTGCTTAAAATAAGCTTACTTCTAAATTCTGTTACTAATGGATTAATAGCGTCTCTGCGATTAATTTCTTTACCCGTAATATTTAAAATCTTTTCAGCAGCCAATGAAATTAACAAGTTTGATCACGTGTCAAGTTTCTTAAACCACCTTTTCACTAAACGTTAGCAGCAGAACACGGCTAAGGAAGCAAAGCATTTGATTGGTCAAATCCATGTGAATGTTCAAGCAACTATGGTTCCCAAAGGAACCCTTAGAAACGAGGCCAGAGACTATGGATTAGTTTCGAATTCTATAATTCGGGGAACCAGCGGTAAGTAGCTGAGAATCTCTGTCTGCCAAGCTACACGTTTGTGATAACGTTCTGCTCGGCTACGACGGGATATGCGTTATCGACGAAGGCGATAATCTCAAAATCCTACTTTCGGCCTGGCCGCTACGATTTAGCGCCATGCTTTTGCTATCGCCGAAAATCGTAGCGTTGAACATCTCCCTATTCATCTCTGTACCAGATATAAATTTTTCATAAACTTTATGAAATTTATATGAGCTGTGTCTTAAATCTTAAATCGTGAGATTAATATTTTATTTAAACTATGACATTTATGAAATTTTCTCTTTCCTAGTTTCAATAACTATTGTTTATACTATGTCTAAATAATATATTAGTAACTTTAAAAGAGAGTTTTGGTATTGACTCTGTGGAGAAATGGCGGATGTAGTATTTATTTTTCATTCGTTCGTCAATCTGTTGAGGTATGATGGCTGATTTTGCGCCAGCCGCATGGTACGTCACGTAATTTGTGTATTTTGCTGAATTATGTCAACTTCTATAAATGTACTGTACTGAGTGATCAGTGATTATGCATGTGATACTGATTAATATTCTTCAAAATATATTTTATTGATAACGTGAGCTCCCTCTTTTCTATACAACATAAGATTTTTATCGTGGAGTAATCGTTTTAGGTTACGATAACAAAAATTCTAGAAACTATAGTTGATAATTACCTGAAGTCCTTACTAATGGCCAATTTCTTCACCTTCGGATAAAATTTATCCTGTGGATAAATCCCTAGCTAACCAATCATTTTCATCTTTTAGGAGTTTATCCGCAGGATAAATTTTATCCAAAGGTGAAGAAATTAGCCATAAGTTTTACTTTTTATAAATCTATTCAAATATTTTATGGCTCAGATGCAATATGTTGTTATCATGTATTGAAAATGAAGTATAATATCGAATTTTATTTAAGTTCTTATGAAGCTTTGAATATGTTATATTTTTAATAATACATTCTTATTATTTATTTAAAGAAGTAAAGAAAAAGATTTATGTGCAGTGAGTTCAAAAATAAACCTCATAAATTTTGTATTATTGCTATCAGAATGTTATTCATGAGCATAATTATTTCTTTTAAGAAAATATATATGTATTTATGAAAACACTTATTAAATTTATATTGGATCAAATTTGTTACATCATACGAAGTTATAGTAACTATATATCTTATTGCATACTTGGACATATATTAGGATGTCCCATAAGTTTCTTTCTATTTTGTATTCATTTCATATTAGAAAAAGGAAAGAAACTTATGGGACACCCTAATATTTTAACTGTTTTTATGATTAATACCTAATGTTTTCTTTAGAAGTATCAAGCAAAATGGCTGAGCAACAACAGTCACCTCCTGGGTTCAAGCGTATGTCTTTGGATAAAATTATCGAGGCTATGACTGCAGACTTAGAGAGTTCATCAGGCCATTATGTACAATTTGGAGTTACTCCACCACAAACATCACCACATAATTGGGGAGATTATTCCTCTGGTCAAACAAGACATTTCATTAATGGCCAGCCACCACATCCTAGTCCACCAAGCCTGCAATCTATAAATCCAATTGCTTCACCTTTATATATGCAAGAGATGCCTTCGTATGACACCTCTTCAGCAGATCCTATATACTTTCCACCACAACCGGTGAATCATTTAGGCATCAATGAAAATAATGACTTAGTGGGCACTATTGATGTTGGTGGAGGAAATTATATTAATGTTATTTATGGGAATGCTTCACAAATCATGGCAGAGCAGTGTCAGCTGAACAGTTTAACAACGTACAACAATCAAGGCATGTTAGATCGTGAATATGGGCTCTTTAGTGAACAACAAGTACCAGTCTCACCGAGTCTACCAACTCAACCCTCTAATAGTAAACAACTAATAGATAACCTTGTGGGAAACTGGGTTCCCAATCAATCTGGAACGTATAGTCCATTTGGTGGTTCCCCCAATGTTACACCAGTGCCACAGTCAACTCCTGAAATCAGGGAGCCTGAAGAATTACCACGAACTATACCAGATGTACAACAGAAAAAGCCAAGAATGATTGCTGAAGTGAAACCTATGCGGCCTTCTTATTCGGACGTTTTAACGAAATCTGCTCCAACTCCTCCACCTCCATTAACACCACCATCAACAAAACCAAAAATCGAACCCACAACGAAGAAAATTTCTAATAAGAATTCAAAGAATAAATCTAAGGCTGCTTTGCTTAAGAGGCAGAATTCGTCGGGTAGTGATGAGCATAATTCTCCCAAGTTACAAGTTCCTAAGAGAATTCTTGAAAAGAATAATTCGAATCTATCACGGCGTTGGGTTTCATTAGATAATCTCGGTTCACAGATTGAATCTCATGAATTGAATGCCTTTGATAGATCTGATCAATTAGAGAAAAAGAAGGTCTGGAAAACGTCTAAAAAAACAGACAAAAATGAAACCCTTAATAATTCAAAGATTCCAAACAGTAATCTGAAATCAGGCACCAATATTCAGAAACGACCAATTCAAATAAATAATAATCTGAATCTGAATACGATAAACAGTTTCAGCCAGACAGTATCTCCAGAAAAAATAGAAAAAAATCAACAGGCTAATAATAAAACTGGAAAGGAGGATAAAAAGACTATGAAGGAAAAAAGTTCAAAGCGATTGCAAGCTGAAAAAGTTCAGCAAATCAAGAAGGGACATAGAGGTCGTAAAAGAGAAAGCAGAGAATCTCCTGTTAAAGAATTATACAGAAATTTAAACAAACTCGTAAATCAATGGAGCAAAATTGTATTGAAGATTGTCTACTGGTTGTTACATTTAATCTCTGATGTTGTCAGCATGAGCGCAAATCTTGTTGTTCAACTGTAAGTTATTTACAATAAGTTTTTTTATTGTCTTGCAATCTTGTTACTTTATTAATCTTACCAATTTACATATTCGTGTTTCAGTGGCAAGTGTATATGGTTCCATACAATCCTTTACTTAAAATACTCATGGATTTACGTAGAAAGTACTTTCTCAAAAATACGATTTCTCAATGCTGTCGGTAAACGAGTGGATGGATGGTTTGGAAATAGTAGATTTGCATTCTGGCGCAGAATGAAATGCAAAAATGAAGGAAAGGAGGAGAATACAAACTCGATACCTGGCGGATTAGAAGCCAATATAGCCTTGCCCTGTACTGGTGAAGAAGCTATGAAGCGGTTACTTGCTTGCAAAGGAAAAGATCCTTACAGTATACTTGGTGTCACACCTACGTGCTCTGACGATGATATAAAAAAATATTATAAAAGACAAGCATTCCTGGTACATCCTGATAAGAACAGCCAACCAGGAGCAGAAGAGGCTTTTAAAATACTTGTTCATGCTTTCGACATAATAGGAGAACCCGTAAGGATAGCTTTGTTTTTCGACATCTACGCCTTAATTCTAATATATTAGATTCATACCCTCTTTCTAGAGTTTAATTTCATTTGGAATATTCCTACTATACTCAGTTTTTTTTTATATTTGTTAGGAACGAAGGCAAGCATTTGACCAAACCAGACAGGTTGAAGCAGCATGGGGTGAATTGAGTGACTTATTATCCCAACTGCATAGAAAAATGGAACAAGCCGCTAATACGATTAGATGCACAAACTGTGGTTTAAGACACAAACGCATACCGACTCAAAGACCGTGTTACGCTGCCCGTTTCTGTGCTCAGTGTAAAATACGTCACAGCGCTAAGGAAGTAAGTAAAATATATAAGCTATAAAGTAGAACGTTGGTAAACGGTTCCTATATCGTTGATCAATTTCGTTACAAGGGTGATATATGGGCAGAATCCCGCGTAATGGGTTTTCTATGGCATTATTATGCGTGCATGGAAGGAGCTGTGTATGATGTCACTGATTGGGCTGCGTGCCAAGCTGGCAATTTGAAACATCTTCGAGCTAATACGCATAGTGTCCAGTACAGAATTGTTTTGGGCCAACGTCCACCGCCGCAAACAACTAATGGCGGTAAAAAACGGCAACAAGTGGATCCAAACGCAAGGTAAACAAGCATTTAAAATTCATAAAATTGTATTGTGACAGTATTTAAAACTGCTCTTAATGATTATATTTGATTATGTGGTTTACAATGTCATAAGATTTGTTTTGTAGCGAGGCCGATTTCGAGGACTTCTTGAACAACCTTTACAACCATAGTAAGTCTACCAGCACTCCATCCTCTACTGACCCAAATTCCTTTAAAGGCGATACTCGGCGACGTAAAACAAAACGCAAGAAGTGAATGGACGTGTAGTATGTGAAGGGACAGATGTTAAATCCAGTATACCGGACATAACGCGTCTTCGCGATATTTGTTGATGTTTTCTTGATATTCTGGTCCTTCGGAAGCTTCTTGCTTTCCTCGTAGTACCGTTCAACCTTTCCCAATTTTCCCATGACTGTTTAACAAAGTTTCTCAATGACATTGTACAAACGGTGAATGTTTTCGCAAGAAATGTATCTTGTAATTGTTTTTCGATCACTGGTCAGTCTTCAAGAATACTTTTACAATTTGTTTGATTGGCTGATATTTATTGCTCTCCTAGTTTATTAACCGTCGGTTTCTTGTACTTGGTACGACACCCTCTCAAGAGTATTAAAAGTTATTCTGTTTGCATCGTACAATTTGCGAAACTTCTCACTCCCCCAGTTTATAAAATGCCGCATCTACATTAATGTTCCACGGACTGCTTGCAGTGTTTGAAAGTTGTTCTGTAATGCCAATATGGATGCAGCGCATGTAGACTATCTGTATATACTTAAAAATAAAAGGAAAACGAAAAGACTCAGTCTACAGTAAGAATCGAATTTACAATATGGTCTCATTTTTTGAGAAAGCAGTACGCTCCTCCTTTTTGTAATTTCTTAAAGAGATTTTTCCTTTGTTGTAGCAGTGCTTACACATTTGATTAATTAACAGCTCTTTTACGATTGAACATTGAGAAATCAAGTATTCGAATTTAGCGAATATGATTATGAAATAAAATTCTTCATTCTTCCATGTCCTGTTACTGCTAAGTAATATTACAATTTTTAATTTTTATAGGATCTCTTCATTTTAGATATGCATAGGATTTTAAGTGACAATGCTGTACCTTTTATAATTTGAGTTTACGTTATGCAAAATGAAGTAGATCTGAATAAGATTCCAAATTATACTTAAATCTACATACAAATGCTTATTGTATAACTGCATATTTTACTATAATTGACCATATTCAACCTTCCTTCGACGGCGATCTACGTAAAACGTAATGCAAAATAACTTACATAAATATAGTCGTTTTCGATAGTACATGAATAAATTGCTTAGAAATATTTGATCTTAAAAAGATTTACATTTTATATACTTTTTTTTAATTTATGCGTTCTCTCTGTAACGTCCCAGGCATGAAGGTATAAAATGATAGGACATACATGCATGATAATGCATGACATACTGAAACAAAAACGCAAAATTACTTAAAAAGATGCAGCTAAGATAACATCCTAATACTTTTCATCCTTAGTTTGCAGCCTTATTCAAATTATTGAATTGTTTGTAATTGTAAGTTGCATAAATGTGCATAATAGTGTTCCATGTCTATTATTCTTTTGTTCATTTCATGGAATCTTAAAACTTTTCACATGAATAAGGAATAAGACTGATTTATTTTTCCTAATCCTATAGCTCGAGTACCAAATAACATGAATTTATAAATGATAAGAATTCTTTTTTTTGTCCATTTGAATTTATAATTATTGTTTGCAAGTAAATGAAAATGCAAGTGGCGCATACAAAAACGAATTTAGTATAAATTATATTTTATTAGTGGAACTATTGTCAAATCAGGTCATTAATAAAGTTGTATGGAAAGTAAATAAGATATACACTGATATCTATATAAGTTTGTTTAATTTCCACAAATATATTTTTAGTCTGTTCTATATTTTTGATCAATGCACATTGATCTGTTTATACTTCACATGTACCTTGAGAAATTTCAACAACTAAATTTTAATAAATTACTGTATGGAACCATAATATAATTCTTATATATTCTGTTCCAAAATGTTTCTAAAATTATTTAATAAGCAATGAATCTTATTAATTTTCACATTGAAAGTATGTGTTCTCTTCAATTTATAGTTATATTTAGATTCTTTTTAACATTAACAATATTTGTTGACTAAAATTTTGTTTTTCAATAAAGTCTTTTGTACTGATAACAAAAAGCATAGAAACATTTGATCAAAAATAAAAACACACAATAGTAGCTTTTAAAATGGAAATGTATACAATTTATTAATTAACGTTACATATGAAGTTTATCAACTCATTTGTGAACTAGAAACTTTATTCTAGAGTTCCTTCCAAAAATACAAGGGCATCAACGTTTTCAATGGCACTTTCCACATCACGCTTTTGCACAGTCTTCTTTTTTGTTTGTACAGTATATTTATAAGCTTCTTTCGCCAGGGAGTCTATGAATAATTCCTAAAAAAAAAAACATTTATTCTAATTGTTATGCAAGATCTGTGAAAAGTTCACTTGTTGTGCTTACTGTTGACTTTGTTATTAAAAAAATAGCTTCTTGATTAACCAAGTTAACCTCAGGATCCATTTTGACAATGTGCCTAACTCTGCCAAGGGGTAGCCTCACTAATTTCTCTTTTTGCTCTTCATCCCCATGAGATATATTTTCAGTTTCTTCTTGAGAATCCTGCGAATTTTCACCAGCTGTACTTACAGCACTTTCATTCAATTCATTTTCACTTGTAAAGTCATCAATCACTGGGGTTGTCATAATTCATCAGTTGTCAAACAGAAACTATTGTTTTTATTTGCACAATCACAATATTTTATTCTTTTCTCCGTTCAGGCTATCAATTTCGTGTAAATCTGTATGTTGACCTGCAGAACAAAACAGAGATATAAAACATATGACTGCTCTTTAGAGATCGAATGTCGAATTCTCATGCGAACGATATACCTATAACAATGTATCGATAACCTTCTCAATAGATATTTAACATAAATAAAGCTTATAAGCTAAGTTATTTAAAGTTAAAGTCTATAATATTCTTTAATATACGTGGACAATCAATTCTAATCTGGAATGAATTAATAAAATTGTATTCTTATTCTGAATGTCGTATTGCAAAGGAATATTCATTGGGTAAAAAATATCTTTTGGGTATCTCATTTTGGAATTGCGACATGCCAATAATAATGTTTCGGTTGTCACTGGTTGTCACCTCTTGGTATTCATGAAAATGTTTGGATGATGTTGGACTTGCCGGAGCTGCTTAATTTTTATTCGTCATTTTATATAGTGCATTCGGTGGCCGATAGGAAGAAGGTTATTTCAGGAAATATGAAAGGCGTGAAAGACGCGACGTGATCAAGATACCAGCATCGTTGCTAGCAACCTTGGGTACAGGATCACACAACAATGATGGTGCCGGTGATATTTTAGGTTAAATTTGTGCAATTGTGTATAAATCAGTGTGATTAGTGTTCTGAAAATGGACAATAGGATCGCGATCTGTGATCCAGACGAGGATGAAGTAAATAATGAATTATTTGGTGATATTGAGCCGGTTACTTGGGTGAACGATGATACCAACTATGACCTGGACGAGATTAACATGGCCTTCCACAGGGTGGATTCCCATCAGATTATATATGAAGAAAAAAAAAAGAAATGTAAATTAATTGGTAAATATGTTATGGGAGATTTACTTGGGGAAGGTAGTTATGGGAAAGTAAAGGAAATGCTAGACTCAGAAACCCTGTGCAGAAGAGCTGTCAAGATCTTAAAGAAAAAGAAACTTCGTAGGATACCGAATGGGGAAATTAATGTTCAACGGTATGATATTACGAAATTGCATTTATTTTTAAGTTATATATATATATATATATATATATATATATATATATATATATATATTCTGTTTATCTTTACATTTGACATAACAAATTACTATTGACTGACCACAGTAGAAGTTCCATACTTTTATCTAACTATCCCATTTACAGTTTTTCATTGCAGTTGATTTCTTTCCAAAAGATTTAAGCTCAATATTTCTGATGTTAGCTATTGATAAAATTAAGATTTATTGTTGTTTTTAATTGCATTGATATTATCTGCTGATAACGTTGTGCTTAACTTGTATTCATGCTTCATTTCAAATTTCTGATAAGGAGCTGACTCTTGAAATTAAATATTTATAAAAAATGTTTTAACAGGGAAATACAGCTATTAAGAACATTAAAACACAAAAATGTTATTGATCTTGTGGATGTCCTATACAATGATGAAAAAGAAAAAATGTACCTAGTTATGGAATTTTGTGTTGGAGGACTACAGGTATATGGATTATCAAAATTCTTTTTACTAACACTATTAATATTTAGAACTGCTGTATTTTTTAATTTTAATGGTGTAATATTTCATCCTTTTAAAAACGAATTCTTAAAGTACATGAGTAGCGAGGATATTACAAATATATGATATTTAGAAATTATTAAACATATGTGCAATATATATATGTCATACTGTGCATGTAAGATATAAATATTGTTTTTTAGAATTCAATTATCTTGCATGGTATCAACAAAACATAGATGCCTATTTATTAGAGTTTTTACAGGATATGCTGGAAAGTATGCCGCACAAAAAATTTCCCCTTTGGCAAGCACATGGTTATTTCTGTCAGTTGATAGATGGCTTGGAGTATCTTCATAGCAAGGGAATCGTTCATAAAGACATAAAACCAGGAAATTTATTATTAACACTTGATGGTACCTTGAAAATAAGTGACCTTGGTGTTGCAGAGGTAGGGTTTCCAGGGATAGAATTACTCATATTACAAAATCAGAGTATTTACTGATGTTTGATAATTTGTATTTTCCAAAAATAGGCATTAGATATGTTCGCCAAAGATGACACGTGTACGACAGGACAAGGTTCTCCAGCATTTCAACCACCAGAAATTGCTAATGGATGTGAAACCTTTGCAGGTTTTAAGGTGGATATCTGGAGCAGTGGCGTGACGTTGTGAGTTCGATTAAAAAAAACTGATATCATTTTGTGATCTTCATTTATCTACAAAATCTTTTATGAATCTAAAAAATATGTCGCTCGGTGCATGGTGCGAATCATAATTTGTTATAACAACATTTATCTTTATCACATGTGACCTTAACTTCAATTTAACTTTTAAATAAGTATGCTAACTGTTATGTGCACAATCACTGCTGTTTACATACATTTAGTGGAATAGGACTCAGAAGCATGAATAACAAGCATCATGTTTAATGAAAAACTATAAATGACTAAAGGCTGTATGTCTCAATGTGTCGTATCACTTAAATTGTTTTTCAGATACAACATAACGACGGGAGAATATCCATTCGAAGGAGATAATATTTATAAATTATATGAAAATATTGGGAAAGGTGAATATACAATACCTGCAGAAGTAGAAGATCCATTGAAATCGCTTCTACAAGGAATGCTACAAAAAGATATAGATAAGAGATTTACACTACAACAGATCAGACAGCACCCATGGACTATATGTAGACCTCCGAAAACATTAGAAGAAGTGCCCATACCTCCACTCAGAGGAGACGAATGGCACACCATGACTGTACTGCCGTACCTGATGGAACATCATTATGGAGTAGATAATGATCCTACGTATTATACTGAACATCAACTCAACGGTATGTATATTATTTAATTAACAGCTGTTACTTTAATGCTATAGAGGTTGGTCAACAGTATTAATTAAGTTATAAAAAATAATCCTTGTGGCAAATTGAAGATGCAGTTATTAGAAATATTCATATGTTAATTTCAAAAACTTTAATCAATATCCTCATTTTCTAAAAGCATTGCAAGTCCCGCCTATTTTTGTGTATTAAACCCGCGTGGGATTACGTCATCACCCAAATTCATCTTGCACGATACTTAACAGTCATAAAATAATAGTTTGCTGCTTATTATTTTATATCAAAGAAAAAACAATTTTTATTTTATGTCATTCTTTTAATTGGCTAGATTCATGTGAATCGCTAGTGAGTCCAGATTGGTGGTCTCGCTATGACCGGTAAGTCATAGGTTGTCATAGTTATAAGCTCGCAGAGTGTGCATTCTACATTGGCACTAACAAAGTAAGAAACTTTGAAGAGTTAGAATTGAAGTCACTGTTTAAAGTAAAATATAGGTTTTGCTTTGCAGATCTAAAACTGGATACTGAAAGTTCATTGTCGAACCGTCTTCTAATATTATTATCGAAAACATGCATCATTCTATAAGAAAGATATTCTCATATTCTTAGATTGGATTCTGGACTATCCTATATCGGTACTACTTTTCCGCGTATCAGACTTCATGATATCCCCTATTTTTTGATGTCATTAATACTACATCAGAATTTCTATTAACATATTAATTACTTTCTTTGTGATGCTATTAATCGCACAATTGTCGAATTTTCATCCATTTTGTATCTTCAACTTTCACATTTCTCGAATGGGTTTATGATTACAGAACTAACAAACAAATTAATCCGGGATTTACTATCTGAAATTTAAATGGATAATGATGTAAAATTTTTAACTTTTCAAGGATTGTATTTATCCTGTATTCATGTATTCAGCAAACAATACTCCTGAATACATGTCCTACACTTGCTATACATAAATGTATTGTCATAGCTATTACTTTAATAGATCTTTTAATATTTTTAGAGGAAAGAAAGCTCCAAGAAATGGACCGGACAAGTGGGGAACAGAAGAATGCTTGCAACAGCCATTATAACAAACACATTACAAATCATGGTAAACGGAGGTGGCGCAAGCCCACTTCATGTATTAGTGTTAAGAAATTCCCATCATGTAAACCATCATGATTTAAATCCTTATCACATCTGCTTGTTCTTACATAATTTTACTGACTATGTCAGTCAATATGTTTTCTCTATGAGGGAGAGATAACTGAAAGCTTGATATGCTGGAAAAGTGCTGAATACTACAAAACATAATACAGTCATAGAACGACTTGATTATAAATCTTTTGAGCTATTTCGTTCAAAAGCATTTTATATAAACGTTTGTGATATTAATGTTAAATAGTTGTAGTAAATAATGTATTACATTCTACAAATTGATGGTCTAACGAAAGCTCTATGATTGACATGATACTTCATTTCATAAGACACAATTAATTATTAATTGTGATTATACCAATTAGCATGATACCTTCAAATACCTATAGACTTAAAGGAGAATGAGACAAGATCGCATTATTAAAATTTTACTTCATTCTGTAATTGTCCCTCTCTAAGCAATGCTTTCATTCTCCTAAATTTTGCATAAAGTACTTCGATACCCACAACTAGACCAATACAATTTCTAAATCCTCAAACGTCTTCAATATTTTATTGAGCATTCATGCAAACACACAACGTGTCTATTATGCTCAAATGTCAGCTCAGAATGCTGTTACGATCTCAAAAATTTTGTTGTTTGGTATCCAGCACTCTTTCCTTTTTTTTTTTCTCATTTATCATTATAGTATCGTACCTTCATCTCAACACCCATTTAACTTCAAAATCCTCTTTTCTTTAATTACGTATCTAACATTAATCAACGTTTTTCATTAAATTTCATTGTTTTCTGCCAAATAGCTCATTAAATGCAGAGGATGTCTAATTTACTGTATTAATCATTTACAGACATTATAAAGCCACATATTTTTTCTCAAAGATATGTTAAATGACCTAAGAGAAGGAAAAGAGGATGAGGTATAATATCGGTTATGAATAATTCTTTATTTGGTTATGTTTTTACGAAGCACAAATATCACAGAGCCTTAAAAACATATTCTTTCATCAATATTATATCTGAGATTAATACATTAAGCAATCTGAGCTTCGTTTCTATCTAAGGTTTTTGTTTTGGTGTTCACAAGTAGCGGAAATCTCAGTAAACCAGTTGAATAGTAGACGTGAACTGTTCTCCAGCGGAACGCCATACACAGTATAGTTTTTTGTGAAAATGAATCGATTATGGTGCTTAATAATTCGTACTGCCAAACACTGTGTGCACACCGATAATTGTTAGACACCCTCAAAGGAACTCGGAATAGTTCAAGGCAAAAACATAAATGTAAAGATAAAAATTCGAGATACGTCTCTGCGGACTTTAAATAGCATACTTGGCACTCTGGCACTCTCTCAATTCAAAATATTTTTAGTAAAAATTGTGATGTTTTATGAATGTCAAGAAGAAGAATATTGAAGGGACATTACTCAATTTATACAATATAATTGTATGCAACTTAAGATATGACTTTTATATTAAATTATAGATGACCAAACATTTTGCCATGTTGTTTGCTGTTCTATTTTGTGGTAACACTGTGCGTCTATTAATTTATGAATATATTTAATTGTATAAAGATTGGTAGTCGATAATTGATCAAAGATGAATGAGGTTTTTGTACAAATTTTATGTTTAACACTTTACCTCATTTAGCAGTGCGATTCGTTAGTAACTATTTAGTATATTAATATCAAAAGTACTTCTAAAAATAAAGTAACTGTAATAAATTGAAAGATATCTGGTAATTGGAATCATCAAATTCACAGAAATGGAATAATATCAAATGTTAATAATTATCTTACACGATCAATGTCTAGAGGAAATCAATATTGTAAACACTTCTAATCATTTATTTCATGATAAATGTTTAATGTTGCTAATGTTACCAGAATCCTTTCAATTCATATTATTAGTTACAGTGCCAGTGACCAATACACTTTTATATGACCCATTTTTAGTAATATGAAATTGCAAATAGAAAGACTTTCAATATTCAGCATGATTGTACAACGCAAATATTATTTTTCTTTTTAATCTTCAAATTCACTGGACGCATTCATTCAAATTTAAAGATGAGATTCTACTGCATAGTTCATAGAGTTCTATCATGAACTGCAATTTATTATTATGTACGTCAGTATTACAGCAGGATGCAACTATAAGCAAATTATATAACGCTGTATAAAGTCCTCAATACATCATAAATTATTGACAGTGGAAATATTCAAACTGTAACTTCGAAACAATGTAAAATTACAGTTATGCTTCTAAAAATATGAAAAACTGAATTGGAAGTCTTAAATACAATTTAACCAGTTGAAGAGTTGACATTAAAAAAAGCATCAAACTATCAACGTTGGTTAGTAAAGTAATACTAAATATGAAAAACATGAAAAACTAGTTTTAGGGAAAAGCCCCTGAATTTTATTTGATAACCTAATTATTTGTTTGATCCACTCAGAGTATTTTTTTTTATGTCAACTCTTTGATTTAATCGAAAAGCATTTGTGAGCTTACTAGCAAGTTTATATGAGATGTGCCATATTGCCGTTCAATCCTGTTACTTAATCAAGTTTATATTTTAACGTAGCATATATAACAGAAATGATAATTGTATAATACCATCACGTACATCCATAATTGTCAGGGAAAAAGCAAGTTGCCGTGCTACTGATTCGAGTGGATAATTGTTCCTTTTGACTTACTGATATATGGTATCGCCTCTACGTGAAGAAAGTAGCACTGTGAAATTTGTCGTTGCGCAAGTACTGATAGACTTGTTTCATCGTGTGAATAAGATGGAGTAAAGAAAATTGTATAAATGTGTATATTCAGCTGTAAATTATAAGAGTTAAGAACCGACAAATTCAAATAAAATTAATATTTTTAATCGTCGTTTAATACATCAAATTAATACCGAGAAAACTCCACGTGACTTTGAAGTTCCTCATGAGTTATGCAAATTTTCCTACTACTTTACATAAAAGGATTTACTGCTCCAATAAGTCAATTACACCAAAGTTATATGTTTGACAATTTATTTTTTTACACAGATAATATTTTTTAAATACATTCAAAAACATGTGCAGCATTAGAACATTCACAAGAATATACGAACTACTTTACATGGGCCAACGTTTTTCTCGCAAATTATCTTAGAATATTTATTACTTTATGCGTCTTAAATTGTTTTAATTACGTATTTTCAAACTGAGGATTATTTTCGTTATGTTTGTTTTTACTGTTACTGTTACAGTCAAATCAAATAGTTATTGACCCTGCGTGGGTCATATGAATTTTTTTTTACACCCTGGGTCATATGGGTGGTTTTCGTCCTGCAGCTTATATTTCACATATTTAGACAGAAAAAAATCTGAAATACTCTTTATTCATTATACTTTAATATCGAATAGTTGTCATAGTCGTTGCGTTTTTTTATTATTAAATAAACCGTTTGAAAAAATCAAATTTTCGAAAGGGTGAATATTCAATTGGGTCGAAAAAGACCCATATGATCTGTGGAGGGTTAATGATGCCGTTCTATGTCAATTAACGCTCTGAGATCCCTTTACATAGTTATTGCTATATTATGTACTCGTTGAAGACAATGTAATCGATACTCTTACACTATTACGCAGAAAATTTATTTTAAATATTTGCATTATTAAATTAAATAGGTTTATTTAGTCTTCTTTATAGCGAAATTGACTAGCTTCACTGGATGAGCAGTGAATAGATTTCGCTGTTTAGGAATGTGAGAGTAATACATGCTTGAAGAGCAACAATAAAATACACTTGAAGAATACTTGAATTTCTTATAGAGAAACAAAACATTTAACCGGTAACTACACAGATCCGACTGTAAGAACATACAGAAGATGAGATCTGTGAGATCTCAATCTGTAGAGCTGGATTATAAGGCTATCACAACAAACAGAACAGTTTAAAAGTAGAGTTTTAAATCGCTTTTCTAGTTTAAATGAATTTAATGGCTAGGTATTAAATCATAATTAGGTTTTTTAATTCATTGAAAATTTATGTAGAAGCAAATTTGACAAGAGGTCTAAACATAAAATTAGTGCGGTCTGTGAGACCGCATATGTGTAGTTAAAGGTTAAAATATATAATATTTTTCTTAATTTTTGAAGACTTGTTAATATATATTTCTTTTTATAAAGCCAATAAAATGCTAGCATAGAATTAGCAGTATTCATATTATACCGTCATGGTAATTTTTCTCAGCAGTTCCTACTGAAGCTTTGGATATATTAAATAAATTTTAATCAATGCTATCTCATCCCTGAATGGAATCTTAATAATTTAAGTAAATATCGACGTTTTGTACCTCGGTTATATGCATGGTTTAATCAATATTCTCTAATTCTAAGTCTTGAAGGTATTTTACCTAGCTGTCTTTTTTTTTTCTATGTTTCCCCAATGAGAAATATTGACTATAAATTAATGACTACATAAATAAATAGATTTCTTAATGAAATACCTTTCACTCTAATCCACCTTCCTCTTCCAACGCAGACAGGAACTTCGGTATTCTGTAACGGGGCTCGATCTGACGTGCCGTGTCAATTAGAGACAGTAATTGCTTGATTCCGATGAAAATACTAAAACACAAATAGAATTTACAAGTATTTTATTTCTATCTAACCTGGAATAGACGTAATGCGAAAAATCATATTAGAGTATGAATCGCATACCGTTTGCCCTTAGTTTTTGAGTGGATGTAAGAAATTTCTTCCTTAGAGAAGAGATCAACTTCTTCCAAGACAGACAGAAGATGATCAGGACTTGACAAGTTGGGTACGTGAAGCTTTTTTGGAAAAGCTGACAGCATTCCCATATCCTCCAAAACTTGTCTGTAAGAGGAGAAGCATTTTATTGCATAAACTTTTTTGCTATTTAATAGTGATCGATACAAATAAATGAAATGTTTGAATACCTGGAGCCAGTGGTACCAAGGATTAATAGTTTGCGACGAGGTGGTGGTTTTTTTTGCAAGAGGACTAGTAAGGTTTGCAATGTCAAATTAGAGTATCGTGGACCAATGGGACCATAATCTAATAGTCGTTCAATATTATCAACAACAATGCAGCTCAGCTGGGAGCGATATGCATCATCGAATACCTGAAAATGTCAAATATTAAAAGCACCCATTGTTTGTCATTCTTTAAAGTGAGTAAAAAATTGTACATTGAAATAACATCATACTTTACGTATTGATAAACTCTTTGCTGATTCTGTAAACCCAACCATATCTTCAGGTGTACAAATCTTAACGAATGGGAAGCCCGAATTTTTGGCAATCTGTGCGGCAAGAGCAGTTTTTCCACTATGCGGCGGACCTTCCAATAGTACTGATACAAGGTTTGAACCTTCTCCATCTCGAGTTTCCTGAATGTAGACATCACCAGCTGATAGGATCTCCGCCACGGGTTTGCCCCAATTAATAATACCGCGTTCAAGAATATAATCCAGTGCTTCAGCACTTGCTCCAAAGGCCTGTAAGAATATGCACAACGAAATTTAACGCTCATCATTGCATCTTAATATAGGAAGATGATATGAGATAAAATCAAACTTACGGGTTTGACATCATTATCTAATGCGTGGATGAAGTCGTTCTTGCAAACAAGAAGTTTCTCCATGGCACTAGGATCTACTTCCACTTTATTTGAGACTTTAATCAGTCTATTTATGGCAGTACTTTGTGCAGCCCTTACAAGACCTTCTAATTCAGCACCGCTAAAGTTCTTCGTTAAAGTTGCTAATTCTTTTAAATCAACATCTGGAGCAATCTTTTTGTAATCCCTCATTCTGGCTGTATGAATGTTGAGAATTTGGTATCTTCCATCTTCATCTGGTAGACTAATTTCTAATTGTACCTATTCATAATGGTATCAGTAAATAATGATAGTGGTGTATAAGTAAAATGATAAGTCGGACGCCATAGTTTTCTTGTGATGCTTACTTCCAATCTGCCAGGACGTAGTAAGGCTTCATCAATCATGTCTCTTCTATTAGTCATTCCAATAATTAGAATATTATTCAATTGCTCAACACCATCGATCTTTGACAGTAATTGATTAACAACGGTATCATGAACTCCTGTGTTCCCACCCACGCTACCTCTTGCTTTACAAATAGCATCGATCTCATCAAAAATGATAATATGTAATCCGCTGTTAGGTCCAAGCTAAAAGTTTTACAATTTTAATATAAGAGTATAAAATGGAATAGGATGTATGCAATAAGTGGTTAAAACCCAACTCTTTTTTCTTCTTCCTCCGCATCTGCGAAGAGCCTTCTAACGTTAGCTTCACTTTCACCCACATACTTGTCTAAGATTTGAGGGCCGTTTACAATTTTAGGTTCCCTTGCATTTAACATGGTGCCAATTTGCCTAGCCAGTAGAGTCTTCCCAGTTCCTGGTGGCCCATATAACAAAATACCCTTGACGTGCTTGCAGCCCAGCTGCACAGCTATTTCTGGTGGAAGAACTCGAGAAGCGAAAGCTCTCCTGAAGATGGAACTAAACTCTTTGTCCAGACCACCAATACCCATCTTTTCAAAGTTCCAGTCAGGATTGATAATTGATTGACGCATAACTTTGCCTTTAGCAGCTCCAATGAGGTTCAAACTTGAATTTTCAGCTTTTTCAAATTGTATTACGGTATCGCCCAAACAGCGCCCCATACGTGTTTTCCTTGGAGTAGTATCTTGTCCTGATTTGAGGGCTGAAATATCAACAGCTTCTAAGCTTTTGACAACTAAGCCAAGCATCTTTTTATCTTGAAACTGAAATGCTAACTGTTGTCCTATAGTAAATGCCTGTCCTGAGAATTGTAGTAAAAATTCTTTGGCCATCTGTTCTGTATCATATGGCTCTAACGTGGTCCTGAAATATATTTTCCTTTTTGTAGCAATCTAGTAAAATTGGATTTGTAAATATTTAAATAAGTGCTTACACTCTCTTTTGTAAAAAATCAGCCTCCAACACAATGGTACACAGAAACTCTGAGCTAGATGTAGGGTCAAAATGATATGGTCGTACTTCAATATCTTGATTGAGGGATAGCATAGCCCATTTTCTTTGGGGCAAGCTAAATCCAACTGATCCTCTGGCTATATCCGGGTGAGCTTTCACCGTAAACACAAAGTGTTGATTTGGACCAGTGGTCACCTCAATATGTCTGAAGGAAACATAATGAAATATATTCTATATTAAAAAAAGATATAATACATGTCAATCATTTGAAATTTAAATAATGATTATATCACTATAACAGTCTATAAATTTGATTGATTTACATAAAAAGTATAATAAATAAAAAAATATTTAACAGTATAAGTCAATAAAAAAGTATATAAACAGCAAAGTACCTATTTGAAAAAAATTGTTAGTTATATATGAATATGTCTATAGAAATTTTAAAAGCACAGTACTAAGTACTCACTTAACATCATCTGGAAAGTCATCACGATTGATGACAGCGCAGTTGGAGAGACTGAGCTCGTCCGTAGGACATTTTGTCGCTCGCATCCTCTATAAAAATGTAAAGTGTAAATGAATTCACAATTTAAAGATTAATCGCATTATAGATAATGTTGAATGGCTTGTGACAGGCTTGCAGAAAGAATTATCGATTCACTGACAATATTCCGTAGGGATACGCCTTAACTTTATTTATAAATGTCATAGACTTTATAACATAAATGCACGAATGCAGAATTACCTTTTGCAGATTCTTAGCTTTCATTTCGTTAACAAACTTACCATTCCTGACATTTTTTACAAGAATTGGCTTCTGCTTCTTCTTCACCACTGCGGTCTCCAACCTAGCTTTACTTGAAAAGTGGCAAGTCTGTAGTCACAGCACATATGTATGAGTGGCAGTGGCGACAGTATGCACACTATTGGTCGGTGATAGCTTGCACCTTTTCTGGACCAATAGCGTACTGACTTTTACCAACTCTATTCCATTGCGTTCTGTCAGTAGGTACATTCGATACAAACCACATATATACTCCGTTATGTATATACTATAATGTAATTATAGTAATTTGTAGTAAATCCTTTTTATTTATATCAACAAACATTTTTTTACACGTATTATTTTTCAGGTGCAGCTGTAATCAGTGTTTTCTACTGTTTTTAATGATCGTACATGCATGATTCTTGGTTTGATAACTGTTTTTATGAAACTATTGATTATGCATCGTATAGGTTAGGATTAAAACTGGCATTAGGAGGTATTGATTGACATTATTACATTATAGAATTATAATTGAATACGTTCTGCTTATATTAAAGTATGTCATTCAAAGTATTATTTGTAAAAGTTATTTATCGATGCTTAATACATGTTTTTTGTTATTTTGCTATCCTAAATATTGTCAATGTGGTTAGGATTATTGATTATAATTAAAAATTTATAGGTTTAAGGAAATAAGAAAATAATGGACAGAGCTAAAACAGGAATTGGCCGTGGTGCAAAGAATAAAATTGCTCAACATCCATCAGATCTGTTTGCTCTTGGCTCCAAAAGTAGTCGTGGTGAAACATCGGATACAAAGAGACCTGGAGTTATTCATGGCAAACCAGGACCAAGTCCAGCTACTCCAGGTAAACTTATTTTTTTATTTATACACAACTGTTTAATGTTTTTTTCTGGGTTTTTATACTTTCATAACAATAGCACATAGTATGAAAGGATAACATATTTTATATGACTACAACAAAAGTGTCCTGCGAAAATAATTATATTTGTTATGCACTCAAATATTTAATAATGATATTACATAATTACACATTAAAATACTTATGAAAAAGTAAATGTAGTGGTATAAAATTCTAAACTATATAGTAAATTGATATATTTTAATAATCAGTTGATTACTTTAACTTGAAGTACTGGCTTCTACAATATCAGATAATTCGTGCAATGGTATTTCATCTTTGATTAGTTTTACTACATCTGGAACCTTTGCACAGTAATTTAATAATCTTTTGTATGCCTCGGTACTTTTCCATTTATTCTCATGATCTTGATTTTTATTAAACTTTGACAGATTCAAGTGAAGTTTCCCTAGGTAGTAGTAGACTTTTAAAATATAAGCTACACTGTTGTCTGGAAAGGTTTCTGGCATTTTTTGCGTCTTGATATCAATATATGTATTCAAATATCTTTCATAATAATCTATTGCTTGCATTCCATATTCATTTATTTTTGACAGAGTAGGTTCAGGTATAAGATCCATAGATGCATTACTTATTACCAAGATTTCTAACATTTGATTGTAAGTGAATCCCAATTCACGCCAAACTGTTCGGTAAATCAGGACTTCCTCAGGATAATCTATTTCTTCCAAGTGTAAAAAACATTCAATTCTCTCTTTATGTATTGTAATTTTATTTTCATTGTTTTCCTCAAAGATAGTTAAAGCTGCCATTATCTGTGTGAAACTCAATATGATGCCTATATAGTCGCATGATGATCTCTTAAAGTTACATTGCATCTTGGCAATTCTTAGCCACTGTTGTAGATTAAGAAACACTGTCCAAATATCCGGATAATCATGAGATAATTTTCTCATACTTTTATTGCTAGAAATATTAGTGCTCTCAGGTAAAAAATGGCTCTTATCAAGCGATGCTTCCATGATAATCATAGCAACAACGTATGCCTTGTCAATTTTTATTTGCTTGAGATAAGCACACAACCCACATTGTGATTGAGGAATAACGTGAGGTAATCTATGTGTGGTAACACAAAATAATGAGATTCCATGACTAATCCATTCTAGGATGTATTTAAATCTTTTTTCCTTTGCCTGTGTAAAATATCCCATAGTATATATAATCTCCAATTCTGTTCCATAATATTCCAATATCCACAGAGCAGCATTTTTATTATGAATCAGGAAGCTGGAATCACTGTCGCAATTTTCCGTAAAATAATTGTGGAAGAAGCCCGCCCGCATTACGGCATGAATATTCAATGTATCTATAAAACTCATTATAGTTTTAAGTCCACCATGAAACGACAAGACACTCTTCATTTTAGCGTGTTGCTTTGTATACAAGGACGTGAGAAGTAATGCAATTTTAATTTGATGTTGCCGCAGTACCTCCATTGTGTCGATATCCTCGTATATGCCAAATAAATTTAAAATACTGATCGGAGCTGTAAAATGGTCTCTATTAGCCAAAAAATAATCGTCGCACAACCTCTCGGCTTTACATAAATAAGAAATTTGTTCATGTATATCTGAATGGATCATCTTTAATTTGAAAAATGCTTGTACTGCTATGAGTATTATCTCAGGCAAAATTTCATTATGTTTTATAATCTCTAAGCATTGTTGTAAATGTTGAACGCCTGTTGCATTATATTCTGCAATTCTAGAAATGTCTCCAAAATGCAAATGGATTACGGCGAGCATAGCCTTCAGCCGATTTACATCATTCTCAATTAGATTTTGCTTCGAAATGCCAGTGATCATTATTTTTAAGTCATTTAATAAAGTAGCTGCCGAGTACTTTTTCGTTAGAACGGATTCATCAGAATCTTCTCCAAGTTCAACATTTAACAAGTCGTTTATCCTTTTATATTTTAATGCCAACACTGACAGAGTTGTTGGATCTAAGGCGTGTAGTTCCATATCGTGTTTCTCAAAACTCTCCTGGAGGTATATAATTTTGTGATTAGTATCTATAAATTCAAAAATATGTCACACATCAGTCTCGAAATACTGTTTTCATAATATTACATTATCCAAATACACAGATACTTACTACTGTTTTGTTACACAAAATTGTTCACGCATTTAAATAATTAACATATTGATTAATTTTGTGACACACTACACGACAGTTCGACGATTTTCTAATTTGTAATGATTTAATCATCAGACACAGGTCGCTTCGTCAGGCATGTCTAGGTCATTAGAATATTTACTTTTATAATTGACGAGCCAGTCTCACAAATATTAAATATTTTTGAAATTTACTAATCGCCTAACGTCTTTTTTGATGTCAAATGCAAGAAACGGTTTCGTCTTCTTGAGGAACATTAAAAGCAAAATTAATTCGTAAATTCAATTGTCAATTTCTAGAACAAAGAATCAGCCCAAGAGTCGTCAAATAAAACTCATCCCTTGAACTTCTCTTAATGTTAAATTAGAGTAATGTCATTGCGATTTTTTTTACTCAGGTACAGATCGCAAGAAAGAAGCGCCAGCTGCGCTTCAGTCATTAATTCCTGCAAAAAAGCCAAAACTCGCAACGCACATCTCTCATCCTCGACCTCCATTATCAAACGCAGAAGCATGGGAAGTAGTAGCAATAGATTGCGAGCCTGCGGATCTTGTTCCAATGGTTCTTGAAGCAAGTGACAACGACGAAGGGGACAAAGTAGTTGGCATAATTTGTGGGGCCATAAAAACTCTCAAGAATCAAAGATGGAAACCCGATACCTTAATTTACATGGGATTGATGTACTTAGCGAAGATTCGTCCATCGATATTTTCAAACGATTGCATCCTCCACGCTCTGTCTTCTCTTCTGAAGCGCGACCAGTCCCATAACTTCAAGAGCAAAGGGAATCCCCTGGTACCAGTTCTTGCTGCGAATTTATTGATGCGAGGTTTTCACGACAAGAAAAATTGGCCAGACATCTTTGTTAAGGTAAATTTATTTACATTAAATAATCACAGAAAAAAAATTATTAATAGTGAAATAACAATACGTTCGTGTTAATTTTATTCAGCTATATATTGAGGATGCACTGGGCGAGAGAGTTTGGGTTGATCATGAAGAATGCAAAGGCTTCGTCGACAATATTTTAACTGGCTTCGGTACAAGACAGCCACCGAAAAGTACACTGCAACCGGAGTTGCCAGTTTCGACTCCAAGGGATTGTCACAGTCCATCCACATTAGAAGATGACGACTCGGGTACTTCGACCGTACAGTTTTCTGGTGACAAGGAAAAATCAGATTTTCCAGTGATACCAAGATACGCCGAGTGTCTCGAGGTCATTGAGCTGATAGTATTGGAAGCTATAAAAGAACAATTAAATAGAAGACAACCCGAATCAATAACTAGAAATTTCCTGAGATTACTTTCTTCAGCATGCGGTTTCGTTGAGATTAGAAATATTGCCATTCCACGATTAGAAGTGTGGTTGCACAATCCTAAATTGATGAGGCCAGCCCAGGAACTTCTTAGTTACGTCTGTTATAACTGCACTACGCATACCCAAAGAGATGTTGAGGTCATAAGTCAGTTGGTCAAGATGAGACTCAAAACCAAACCGGTAATCAACTTGTATCTAAATGGCGTGAAGGAACTGATCGGTTTGCATCCAGAAAATCTCTCGACGATTTTAAAGCACACAATTTATAATGAATTGTCAAACGCACGGAATCCAAACAATATGTCGATGCTAGCAGTTATGTTTCAAACCTCGCCAGAACCAACGGCTAAATTACTCGCAGAAATATTCCAAGATGTTTTAATGAACCGTGAGGATTATTTGCGACCATTGCGCGCACTGTTGAGAGAAATTGTACGTGTCTGCCGGCACGATATTAATTTGATGGTCTTTGCGCGAACGTTAATGTCCAATAGACAGGACATAGCCCAGCAGTTACTCAATTTTGACTTCAAAGAGCGAGTCTTTATGTCGATAACTGATCTATTGTGTCTGTGTATGTTCTTAGCGATAAGTCAGCAAGTTAAGGATGCTGCTGCACTGGTACAGAGAGGCGATAAAAAGGATGTAGCTGTTTTACATCAATTTCAAAATTTAGTTTCCAGTATACAACATGAGGCTGTGATGTGGCTTCAGAACGTAGCCCAACAAATGTATGGAATTGGAAGAAATGAGTTGCTTCATGCATTGCACAAGATTTTGTTGTTAGAATCTCCTGATCAATATTACAAATTGGATAATTGGCCTGGTGAATCGGAAAGAGTACTCTTTATGCGTCTAGTGTCCGAAGTGCCATTATTACAGACCACACTTTTCAGACTGCTTCTGATAGGATATTCTAAAGACAATGGTATCACACATTCTGAGACATTAGAGCTAACTGATCAATTAATACGAAGAGCAGCAGCTATTTCATCAGAGAGCTTCCCTATGTTACAAGCTGATAAAATAGAAATGATTGAACTTATTTTTAATCTAAGTGTATATCAGCCCCCTGGATCTATCAATATACCGACTGATTACGTACCTCCAAGTTTGGCGATATCGAACTTATATTGGAAAGGTTGGATAATGGTGTTGATGCTAGCAGCGCACAATCCTTCTACCATTGGTGCATTTGCATGGAAAAGATATCCTATTTTGAGCACCCTCATGGAGATGTGTATTACAAATCATTTTTCGTATCCACCCCCTACCATGGCTCTACCCGAGGTAATTGAACAAGAGCGAGCAAAAGAAATGCAAGTTGAGGCAATAGAAAAACAAGAAATACTTGAGTACGAAACTCACCTCGCAGCAGCATCTACTAGGATGCAAATATCCGAACAAAACAGTTTGTTACTTTGCCAACTGATAACTATGGACCCAACTGGTATTGCTAGAAGACCTCCACCAGCTGTCTTGGAGCAAATTCAAGCTTTGAACGTCTCTCATCGGCTTGGACATCTACTCTGTCGCTCAAGAAAACCTGATTTCTTATTAGACATTATTCAAAGGCAACAGCAAAGCTCATCCCAGAGTATGCCATGGTTGGCAGATCTTGTGCAAAATAGCGAGAGCGCTCTTAGTCAATTGCCAGTTCAGTGTCTCTGTGAATTTTTATTATCAACCACTCCCCAAGCTGTTGAGAAACAACCCAGGACACAGCAATTACTTGCTCATCTTCAGACACTGCTAACTGATCCGAACCAAGATCATCATCGAGCTTTTGAGGTCTTAGAGTACTTCATGAGACGGTTGAGCTGTCAGCAGAGCAGCAGTAGAGTTCAAGCTATAGCTGGTTTGAAAATGGTTCTTGGACCGATTCCTCTTGAAGATGAAAGTATGGAAGTGGAAGGAGAGAATGATAGGTGTGTACATTATTTTTTTCAAGACATATAATATTACTGTATAATAACCTTAACATTTCCTGTTATAGAGAAGTCTGGTTACTCCGAAAATTGCCAACTATTCCTCATTTCGTCTCGATACGTTCCATGGTTTCTACTGCTCTACGCAGTGCTTGTCAAATAGAGAATTCTCCAGATCTTATTCGCGCGTACATCTTTTACCTTGCTGCACATAGTCTGGATGATGATCTTCCTGATTTAATTGATCTGTCGAATGAGATTTCACAATTAGTAGTAGAACGCAGTACCATTATCGCTGCTATACTTCCACAGCCTGATAACGAATCACAATTAGCAAAGCAGACATTGCATGCATTCATGGTAATCTTCTGTAATTATCTTCAAAAAGTACGTGCTCCTAGAGGAGAGGGTTATACGTGGTCCGAGAGTCAAGATCAAATTCTACTGCAATGGAGTACGGGAGAGGAATGTACAATGCATATACTAGCTGTTCATGCTATGATCATTTTATTGACGTATGACTCTTCGAATGACGAGGAATTGTTTAACGAGCTACTAGAAACATGGTTTCCTGAAACCGCTGACCCGCCAAAGGCGTTCCTTGTGGACACTAGCGAGGAAGCACTCTTAATACCTGACTGGTTAAAGCTCAGAATGATAAGAAGCAATGTTCCCAGATTGGTTGATGCAGCTTTAAAAGATCTGGAACCACAACAATTGGTATTGTTCATTCAAAGTTTCGGTATACCTGTTTGTTCGATGAGCAAATTATTACATACGCTAGACGGGGCTGTACAAATTGACCCTGGTTCCGTGGGTGAAGCTGTTCTAGATAAAACGTACATGGCCCAATTGGTTAAGGTGCAACATCGCCGTGGTGCGACTGGTGGTTTAGTATTTGTACAGGTTTTACAATTGCTGGAACCACAGTTACCAGATGAAAATCCACTAGTTGTAGGAAAACTTCAAGAAACTCTACCACCGACTGCCATGGTACAAAAGCAATCCGTGATACAGTGCTCGGTAAAGACAGATGTTCCACATCTTATCAACAGATTGTTTATTGAAAGTATACCAATCAATCAAAAAATGGATGCCTATCGACGATTGCATAAGACTCTCGCAAAGGATTTGCAAAAATCTGCCAAAGAAAGCGGCGCTGTTGTTCTGGCGATTCAGCATATTTGTAGCGTCTTAAGTTCAATGCAAGTTAAACAGTTTTTGGCCTCTCTAGTGCATATGCCTCAATATTCCTGCACTCTTATGCGAGTAATTTTATTGCCATTGAAGAAACCATCAACATCGAAACAAGTTGTTGAACTTGCAAGGAATATGTGCTTAAATTTAATATCCTTAATCGGTGATGTGAAAGCACCAGTGTTATCGATCCTGAGGGACTTTGCTAATATGCACTTGACGAAAGCTCAAAAGCGGAAGGAACTGGTTGTCTTGACGCAGAATCGCGAGCCACAGGAAATTTTGGAGAATACGGATTCTTTGAACTTGGAAAGAGTGGGTCGCAAGTTGCTGGACGTTTCCCTTAAACAACAGAAAAATGATGTTCTTGTTGAAGCAATGGCTAAATTGTTGGTGTCCGATAGTAACGAGGGTGTTGTGAAACACAGGACAGGCTTACTGATAGACTGGCTGGCTTCCGTCGAACCAGAACTAATTGGAACTTGCCCTAATCTACAGATGAAACTTTTGTTTGGAAAAACGAAAATCCATATAAAAATCGATGAAAGTATTGTTAGTTCTCATTCGTGCAGACCATATTTCTTGACGTTGCTGACCCACAGAGCAAGCTGGGCTACTTTATATAAATGCGTGGGTCATTTATTAGATAAATATGACCACGAGTAAGTATTCAATTAAATATGTATAGAGCACTGAAATATTTTGTATTGTATTTATAAGAATTACTTTTCAGATACGATCCTACCGCTGTCTTAGATTTTCTCTGGGCTCTGACATGCAATCCGAAACTTTGGCAAGGGCGAGATAAATTCACCCCAAAGCATTACGTGCCGGAAAATATTTTACTTCTGTCTGAGCAACAGCTACTGAATCTCGTGACGTACTTGGTAACTGAAGGCGTAACTATTTGTAATTGTCGGGACAGAAATATTGCTCTTACACAAATGGAATCACGGTTGGATTTATTATTACATTGCATATCTATAGAAGACAAACTCACATCTAGTGTTGTCAAATATTTGGCAGTGCAAATGATGGATAATGACAAGTAAATTAAATAATTATACAATTTAGAATATTGTATTAGTTTTGACAATTTGTATAAATGTTATTTTTCTTTCAAGCATACATGCAGATATGGCACAGCAATTTCTTCTGCTTATGTACATGAAAGTGCCTAAAGTAATATGCTATCTCGATACATCTCAAACGAAGAAATTTGTCGCTGGTGCAAAACTTACTGACTGGACGGGTTCTGTATTGGATTGCATGAGCCATTTTTTACTGACTGCTTTAGCAGCAACGCCTCGACAAAAATCCTGGCATTCAAAATCTCAGGAGTTTGAATTATGCGCTAGAAAAATGGCTGCGGTGCATCCTATTCTCGTTTTACGTCAACTTCCTATGCTATCGTCATCATTGAAGGGTAGATGTTACGTCGAGTTTAGCCAATTCCGATCTGGATTTCACTTACATCTTTTTGTACAAGTCATGGGACTGCTGGAATTGCTCCAGCCTCATTTGTTTAATGAAGAACATAAAACATCCTTGGAGGACACCTTAGAGAATTATTTTCAGTGTTTCCAAAATTATGGACCGATAAAGGAGCTGGTGCCACTTTTGAATAGATTTGTAAGTTTGCTACAAGCTTATATCTCTCATGCCGCACAGAGAGCTTTAAAGTATCTACAGAAACATGCCAATGTGCTTCAGTAAGTATTTCTCAATTTCTAACTTGATAAAGAATGTTATGTGCTACATATAAAATAATTAAATCGTTCTCCTGTTCACAGCGAATTACAGATGCAACATCCTGGTTTAATAAGTTTACGGACTCTCATGTCAGGAATTCCTGTTCCAAGAGAAGGCGAGGATGGAGAAGAAGTATTAGTCACAGTCGCTCCTACACCTCCACCTCCGGAACCCATTGTGCCACAACATTGGCCAGCACTACTTTCTACACTTACTAAACTTCATGGTGAAGGTATGTTTATGGTTATTATTATTATTATTATTTACTTTTTAGAAACTGTGAGCTTATCAATCTTCTTTACCTCTGATAGATGTATTCATGGCTCTTCAAGAAATTGAACACTTGTCATCACGTAAACCTTCTGTATTGGAACCTGTGATAGATAATATTGCTGAATTACTTATGTCTCCACAAGGCAACATACGAACATTGGCTCATACATTGCTTGCCAGGGCTTTGAAGCACCGACCAGTACCAAATCTTAATATATTATCTGCTTTTCAAAGATGCCTTGATAGTCCTAGAGCAGACGTTCTCATGTCAGCTCTTGATAGGTTACCGGATATAGTTTTGTGTATGCAAGGTAATTATTTAAACTCAATATATTCTTATTGAACGGTTATTTATGATGTCGAATTTCTAAAATATATTACACTTTTTCAGAACACGCTTTACCATTAATGCAGAAGGTCTTCGAACTCGGAGTGAACTCTAACGTGAACACTATCCCTCATATTAATAAAAGTATCACTCTACTAAATATTCAACAGGGTTGTTAACTGTAAAATGCACATTAAATAAATTTTTGTATAAAGTATCACAATTCATAAGTGCTGAAAATGGAAAATAAAAATAAATTTGTGATAATATGACTCATGTATATATATTTATACATATTCACTTACATCTGATTTTCTCTTGAAGCAGGAAATATTTATACAAAATGTCTTAATAATTTAATCTAAGTTTTGGCACAGAACACATCCAACTTACAAATTATATGTAACCCATTGAATTATTTGAAAGCCTCAGGCGGAATATCATTGACTGTATAAGCTTTCATAAATGTATTAATTGCAACGCGAATATCCCACCTGGCATTCTCAAGAAATTTTTGACAATATGCTACATTCATAGTAGTCAATTCATGTAAAAATCCAAGCAATTGATTCTTTTCGGAAGGACTTAATACAGTGAGCGAAATTTTTGGTGCTTCTCTTGATTCCAATTTCGCAGCATTGTTATCTAGTCCAGTAACATTTGGCGGCGCCATATCAATATGATATTGATCATTGATAATATTGTATTCGTTGTCGGCCTTGGCAATCAAAATAAATGTTCTATTAAACGTCATAAGTGGGGGAATAAAATCTTTAAAGTGAAACACTCCTTGTACAGCGATAGCAATGTGACTTTCTCCATAATGTAACAAGTCAACATGAAAGGTTCCAAGATGATGTGTTGTTGGCGGTTGCTTTCTCATCATTGAAATAATTTGCTCTGGTCCTTGCAGTAAGAATTCATGGCATTTAGCATAATCGACGAATTTCAATAAATTTCTATTACTCGAAAATACTTTAGCTATTTGCTTGTAATTATAATTAGCTCCACTTCCTAAGGTCATTGAGTAAAATGCATTCTTATCGTAAAGCCCTTTCATGACTATTCTATCATCCTGATCGTATAGAGTAAAGAAATGTCGCACAAATTGTTTTATCAGACCAAATCTTGAAGAGTCTCCCAAATAATTACTTTGCATTATTGGAACAAGCTTTCTCTGTACACCGATTAGGATCCCATCTAGCTTTTGCAAATGTCGAAATACATTTCTTACTCCTCGTATATAATCTTCAGGTGATGTATATTTTGTACACAGTGGATTCCCATCCAACCAGAGTTCTGTTATTTTAAATTCAGAAAAATAACGTAATGAATTAATATCTGTAATTTGATTATGACGTAGATCCAATTTTGTCAAGTGGTAGTTGAAAAACTTTTCAAACAGTGTAATGCCTTCTAATCCATTCCATCGTAAACTTAATTCTCTAATAGGCAATCGAGTTTCTCGTATGTTGCCCAGAATGCCTACTTTTGCACAGCGTAATACGAAGAGGAGAACTCGGGGTACTGATATCGGACAATATATCGATCCCAATGACTTTTCATTTTGGAAATCATCAAGATTTAATATTTTTTTCACCGATTCATATTTATAATGCAGCGTTTGTGCAATGGATTTATGTGGATTTAAATGTAAATCTTGTATACCAAGGAAACCCAAAACTATGTCAATCTTCAGAATCTGACCTGTCTTCAGTGTCACAGAGAGATTTTGTTTTACCAAGTTTTCTATCACACCTGAGGTACATTTGGTAAGAAACGTTCCTTTGTTATTATTTTCCACTTTGTACATAACTGGTAATAGCACTTCGGGATCACATGCTAATATTATTGCAATAAGTACTTCTTCTTTGTCATATTTTCCAGCATCAAATACTATAAATTTGTGCCAGACATCCTGACGAGATGCTAAAGCAAGATCAGTACTATTGAAGGATGGCTTCAAATGTGTAAGTCGTTGAGGTTCCCACAGCGTTCTACTTCCCAATACAGTACTCGTCATTGTTTCTCAATATATGTGTTGCACTTCTTTACTTATTATGAAACTTTCTAGCATTTGTCACTCAGAATAATGTCACTATATTGAAAACTTACAGGGCTTCTTATATGAACATCATATTACAATTCCACATTAAAGGTGCGATAGGTTATAGAAATATAATCTGTAAATAAATCAATTTCTGTGAACCATTTCATCATAAAGTATACTTACACCAAATTACCATGCGTTTGAAAAACAATTAATAGATTTAAAACAACCTTTGAAACTGAATATTGACATATTTCCCATGTTCAGCCACTAATAAACAAAGAGTTGCCGACATGCAATGATGCTCTTCAGTCACGTGGTTGAATTTATCTACGTTTATCTAATATATAACAGATTATCTCGATAACTATCTATAAAAAATACGAAATTCGGTAAAGCTTCTACGATACTTTATTTTCGTAACAAATTATAAAAAAAAATATTATAATAAACATTATTTGTAATTTCTAAACCTGCATGCTCGATATAATAATGAATTATAATTTGTACTCTTATAAGAATTACTGTTTATAATCACTTTTCTTTCCGGTTTTTTCAAAATTATTTACAGAAAGCTTCAACAGGTATAGCAGATAATCGATATCGATCCATGAAATTAGTAATAGACTTCTTTATATCCCAAGAAGTTTCTTCCAAAAATCTACAACACCAATCCTTATTCATTGTAGTGACACTATGCAAAGTTTCAATCATTTTATCCCGTTCCTTAGGACTGAAACATATTACTTCATATTCATTGTCGCTATTTTGTTCTTCAGAAATTTCACTAAACTTTTGCGTCAGTGCTTGATCAACATGGTATTGATCATTAACGATATTATATTCATAATCACCCCCCTCCATCAATACGAATGTTCTATTAAATGAAAACACTCGAGAATTCACATTATCTTCTTTAAATACGCCTTCAACTATTACTACTAAGTGTAGTTCACTGTCGTATATCAAATCACAACGAAAAGACGCTTTGTCATGTTGTGATGGCGGAAGTTTCCTCAAGGCTTCAAGAATTTTATCAGGTCCTCGAAAGAGTAGCTGATTACTCTTAGCAAAATCTGTTAGTTTCAGTAGATTCCTATTATGTGATATAAATTGGCTAATATTACTTTTGCTAGCCACTGTTGAGGCAACTCCAAGGGTCATTGAATAAAGAGCATCCTTGTGATAAAGCCCTCGAAGAACAGTTCTGTCTTCTTGATCATAAAGTTTGAAGAAGTGTTTAATAAACTGGTTGACGAGACTTCTCATTTTCCAGTTTTTAAAATAACTGTTGTACGTCAGAGGCATTCCTGGTGCTCCTATGGATACACCATCTAATTTTGTCATTTGTGGACAGTACTTTCTGGCAGATTCTATGTACTGGATAGGACTCGAGTAATTCTCACAGAGTGGATTCCCATCCAACCAGAGCTCTGTTATTGTGAGACTCCTTAGAGGTGTTAATGCCTCCATTCCCAATAGATTGTTATATCGCAAATCCAACGATTTTAAGAAAGTCATATTTGAACTTTCGATAGCTGATAAACTGAAGAGCTCGTTCTGTTGCAGGTTTAAATGTTCAAATGTAGACAGTGCATTCTTTGCTACCTTTAGTAAATAACAGAATGTCCGTAATTGAGACAGTGGACAATATACCATTTTAGATAAATTCTTGTCATTGTGGAAACGATCCAAATGTAACCTTTTCTTCTTTGAATCGTATCTCTTGTTCAATGCAGCAAGTACTAATGATTGCATGTTAACTTTGAGATCATGAATCGATGCAAATGCTAGAATTATTGTGAGCACCAAAGGATCTCCATATGGATCATTGATAATTAAATTACATCTACACAGCTTATCTAAGGCAGGGCCACAATTACGTGCAATAAAGTAAGTATCTTCTCCACTAACTTGATACGCCACAGGTATCAAATCTGCCGGTTCCACAGTATTTAATATAAGTTTCAAAATGAACTCTTTGTCATACTTTGCACCCCGTAGAATTTGTATCTTATGCCACACATCAGGTCGTCCCATTAATGACCTTTCTTGAAACATCGAGCCACCCATCGTGATTTTTATAGCACTCGAGGAATCCAATTGGATCGGAGTTATTGGTATATTGTGCTGCATCTTGTGTTCCTTGTACTATATTATAGTAAACACAATATTTTGATCCCATTAAATGTCTAACATAATCCACAAGAAACAATAATCTGCAATAAAACATTAGTGTAAATGACACAAGTCAGTCATCATTAATACATATTATAATGAAACAGTGATATTCATACACTAAAACTTGTTTAATTCTATTAAAAGATCTATAATAATATTAAAAACAAACGTTATATTTCAGTCATTATAAAAAACATATAATTAAATGACTAAATACAGGTTGTATTACTTGATAGGTTAATTGATAGTTCACATAACTTGAATCAACACCCACATTTTCTCATTATATTATGTTTCATAGACGTTTATTTTGTATATACTTAATTATATAACATTCTTATTGTATTATTAATTGACATTCTAATAATCCTTCAAATATTCTTCTATCTCAGAATCTCTACATGAAAGCTACTGTAGAGATACTGAACCTCCATGGCAACTGGTTATATTCCGATTCTTACGTGCATGCATACTAACATATTTCAGGGGCTGAATTCATAATACACATACATTTTGCAAAAACTATTATAAAATAATTATGTATAAGAAAAGCATTAATCACACAAGATTCTATATCTATAATAATTCAGCTGAATTTCTTTCACAACAATTTAGAGAAAGCTTAGTTCAGTTAATCACGCATGAAAAGAACAATGAATAGCGACGAACAGATAGAAACCAGACCGGTCATTTCGCTTGGTGTAGCGTCCAAGTAGTGTGCATTGGAGTTGCTGCCTTGGGCATCCTCTTCCGCATTTCACATTATAGGAAAAATTCTTCTCTTGAACAATCTGCTAGATATACTCGAGTAAAAGATACTCCAGCCAGGAAAATATATACTACACGGCCTGTAACGTAATGCACTTACCAGCCTATCACATGACTACGACCGTATAACGTACGTAACGAAAGAATTGAATCAGGTAATAAAAAACTAAAATTTCTGTAGAAAAACAAGTATTTATATCCCCAAGAAAATTATTTATTTATCTAACTATAAATAGACAAATACGATTTGTACAATTAATTAAAAAATCTACATCTTCTTCAGTCATCTTTATTTTCATGTTAAACTATCAAGTAACCGAACCAAACGTTACGTTACTAACCGTATTTTTCTAGCGAGCTACGAACGAGCGATAACTGCATTATAGCAATTCAATAATAAATTGTAGAACGCTCGGTCGCTGCATTATGCGCTGGTAATCACAGTAATAAGCAGTTTTTAAAGTAACGTAAGTACGTTGTAGGTAGTAACAAGTAAGCCGTAATCGTTGGGATGTACTTCTATACGTCCAGAGAGGCCCATGGGCGTCATCCATACAACCCCCGAGCGATCGTCGCTGCCTATGCCGATCGGTTCGCGCGGGCGTCAATAATTTACAACGTAAACCCTGCAAATTGACCCTCGTCCAACGCGTTTATGCAAACGCGACATAAAACACGTCGACTGATTATAGGACTTCCATTCTAATCATTCTAATTCACCTTTAGAAGCAGAACGGTCTGCCGCAAAGGTGTCGAATCTTACAGAGCTGCATAACCCGTCCTGTATGTGCGTTTCAATGACTCTTTCTATACTTTATTATGAATGATAAGAATTGGAAAAATACCATTGACCTATCTATTTATCATATTCATTGATACAAGTCTTCATAAAAATATTCAGGACAGGATATATCCTTATATTATATTAAAAATATATTTTTGCATAAAACTTATGAAAAGTAAAGACATAACTCATCCTCGAAAACTCGTGATATAATAGTAATACCTGCGTACGCCTATGAGATAGTATATAGTCAAGAAATACCCTACGTACCCGTTAAGCCAACATCTAATTTGATAACTGGCGAAAATAATAACGTAGCGATCTGTTGCGTTCGCGGATCGCGCAACTATTCATTTCATACCGGGTGGCCAGAGAAAACGCTTCTAGTGCTCGTAACACACGTTTTCCTGGGTAGATCCATGTTATTGGTCCTTGTTCAAGATGATTTCGTTTATTGCAATTAAAATTTATGCAACAAATTAAACATCTACTATGCCTACGTACGTTAAATTGACGGATCGAACAGAAAATATATATAACAGTTAAAGACGCTTATACGGATCATAGAGGAATACATTTTTCTATTAAAATAACTGACTACAGTTTAAATATCCGTGAATACGATTCGTGCATAAGTTAGTGTACGAAAAAAATGTTATTCAATAATTTCAAATAAACTTATGGGGTTGGAAGGCATCGGCAACTGGCATCGATTTCTACGGCGTATCAAATTCCATCTGATTTCTGGACAGCCGCCGTGTTACTCCGTGGGCCAAAGCAGTGAATCAGATATATTTTTTGTCGGACCATAGAGAGACACGCGAAGAAACACGAAGAGTGCACAGTAGCGATTTATAATGAGGTTGGTGTAGCTACTTTGGTAGCGGATGACACTTATTAAAAGTATCGGCCGAGCAAAGCACGACGAGCATCGATCTTACCGTTCTGGCTCCCACACGTATTTCTGCTTGTTACGCGTCCACAAGAAATACCGAACAGTTTAATAAGCAAGTGGTAGCCACGATACAAGATATCGTGAATCCCATCCATCAAAAGGGACAGAAGCCATCATTATGGTCCATGAATATTTCGAACCAGCAAGTCGTAGACATTGGATCTGCTTAGGTGGTAGACATTATCTTTGATTATCACCGAAATCGATACCTGACCATTTACCATTAAACTTTTATCACTTTCCACGTGGATAGATTCTTCATAATTAAATATATAGACGTACGATTCTTTGAAGCAAGAAATGACTCAATAAATATTGATTCCTGTTAATAAGTGTAATAAGAGGGAGAGAGAGAGAGCTCGATTAATTATCAATCGCATGAAATACATATATTAATTCTCTTTTAACTTAGGACGTGTAATGACGTGGAGCTTGGAAAACGCAGCAATAAAGCTTTTACGGCCATTCCTTTTTGCCCTTAATAACGGCCATTAAATTTTCCTAAGGTTTAGAATACCTATAGGCCTGATATGAAAGCCTGGCCGCACGTAATCAACCCGTCATCTGGTCGCGTGCAAAAAATACGTTAATTCGTAGCGTGGGCTTGCATGACCGAGCAAATAAATAAAACGGCAAACACATTGCCCGTACCTCGTATTTTATATTTTATCCAGTTCGAATGATTGATTGCACTTGCTACCGCAATGATAAGATCTCGCGAAATGCCTTTGCCTACTGTACTTGTCATTTCACGCATTGTTTATTATTGTCCAACGGCTTTATCGCGATGAGGAAAAATAGAATGACAGTCAGACACTCGTTACGTCTCGAGACGCCATCTGAAGACTGCAAGTTGAAGCTTGTTAGGCTGGAGTAACGGTATTACAGCTTATATACGGATCATCGAAGTGAACATAGGTACAAGTCTAATACAACTCAGAGTTAATTCCTTTTAGCTTTATATCACAGAGGTCCTTCCAGTCTTTCGCCATTGCAGTATATTAGTGTAGGTTCGATGAATGAACTTGTTCGAAAAATGTTCATGATTACGAGTATTGCTACAGGTACGTTATAACAGTTTTATATAGATTGTTGTATCAGTAACCGCGATTAACCGTGGATTCACCATTAGAAGCCCTTTATACCAACTGCATCGCATTATTAATCAGATTGAATGAAAGGTCAGCGGTCTTGACTGATGATACCAAGAAGGGATCTGGATTTTCGTTTGAACTGGAGTAGAAGGGTACGAGAAGATAGTAATTACAGAAGCGGGACTCAAACCAAGCACCGTCAGAGCTGCGAGGCACGATCCCCGATAAGTATAGTTGTTTCAGGATCGCGCCGATGCCTCTCTACTCCCGCTATTTCATTTTATTGGTACAGGTTACTTAAAAAATATTACAGCTCGAGCGATCATTGGAAATAGATTTTTTTTATGGTTGGATACGTTTATCGCCTCGGGCTGAGTAACGCGATCGGATCCACAAGATACGCGTGGGGTGTGAGGTGGGGATTCTGCGACATGGGGATGCCGGAGGAATTAAAAAATAAATATATCACAATTTTACGCGACCTGTACACATATTTTTTAACACGAGTGTACGACCTATGCATCCCAGTATTTCGTGGGAAGATTGACTTTGTGTTTGTAGAACTTTTGGAATTTTCTTTCTTCTTAAGAAGTGTGTACGCAATCAGCCGCTGTAATCATTACCATATTCTATGACTGAAAAGTGTTACCTGCGAATGTACGATGGGAAAATTCTTTGACTAAATTTTGGCCAGGATCGTCCTTCTTATATTACATTGTCGTCCTCTGGGTTTGCGCGCCTCTACCACATCTTGGATGAACGGAGCTCGATCGCACGGCTACCCCGTCATTATTTCCCGATACAGTTTTAACCCTTTTTTTCCATTCTTCTACTATTTTATTATCTTTATCCCTCTTTTGTTTCTGCACCTTACTCACTTATATGGACAGTACAGGGTGTCCCACTTGCGCGTTACGCTCAATTTCCCGCTCGACTACGTATAGTTACCCAATTAATATCTTGTGCATCGATGGTTAAAGTACCGCGGATGTATTACGGGCGTGCAAACATGGTTGTTTCATTAACCACCTAGCTGGGCATGTTTTTCAGGCGAAAGGATCAATTATTGGATGCCAAGCGATATAGCTGTACGTGAAAATGAATGAAAAATTGTACTTTTTCAAATATAATAAGTCTGTCAATGAGTTCAGTAAATGACTCCTTTCCCATAAGTATTGTGAGTAAATATAATTATTTTGAAAATACTTCAACATTCGATCGTTTCTTCCAATTTTGTATGCTCGAATCAAAGTGTACTTGTTTTGGTACATTGACGTTACATAATTGAGGGAGCCATGGCAACTAACCTGTAACGTGCAATACTGTGTTTGCTAGGATGTCACTATTAAAATACGGCGTTGCACCGTAGAGTCGAAGTATTGATGTCCTGACTGAGCAGTCAGCTACTTCCTAGCCAGTGTGCTACCCTGACTCGGGGACTGCCAGGAATCAATGACAAATCCAATGGCTACGAGACTCTTCGGTTTACGTTACTTCTGATACCCGCAGGTCGATGGCTGCCATTCATGCATTCACGTGGAGGCTGCGCTTGCCTTATAAAATTATACAAAACGCTTTTTCTCTACAAAATCTTTAATTCGATGATACACGATCCTACATAAGATATGATAAGGTTAGTTATTTAAATAATTTAACAATTAAAATACCTCTGTTAATTGTCATGAAGAATCAATCTCAATGGCGGCTACGAGTTATGAAAGGAACACTGAAATTGCAGTTAATATCACACAAATACTTATAATTGTATTCCTTTGTCATTAGTGTAATCAATAAAAGGCTTTACAGCATCTTCGAAGAGATAAGTATATAAGCATAATGGGCAGCCTGTGGAACGAGCGGGAAGAATTAGTTTGACTTGTTCGACGTAAAGCTTCGTGCTCTTCCCGACAGAGAGCGCCAGTATCTCCATGCATCGCATACTTGGTTCGTGACAACAATAACACATATAACGATATTTCTCCTTTTTTCTGTCATTTCAAATATTGTTTTGAATAGAAAACTTACAACATTTGTAAATCATAAAACGTAAGAACAGCATTGCGCAATATTAATGTCAGATGTCTGAGGTATCAATTCACGTAATTTATACATTATAATAATAAAAGAAAAAGCGACAAACCTTACAAAGAAGCAACAAAGATAACCAGGCAAACTGACAAGACTCGAGGCACGTTCTAGTTGAGGCATAGATTTATTGTCGATAGAGGTTCGATAACTGCTCGTGCATTACTCCGCCCATCTTGGCATCAGCCGGACGGCAGAACTGCATTGAACGATCCGTAGGATCGAGCAACACCCTAACCTGCAACATAATCTAATGGGAAATGGTTAATATTATGCCCGGGCTCTCACGTTGTTTCTTCTTTGGATCGTCAAGGCCTGAGGCAGCGGAACTACGGCTGCTCTACGTCTCCTCCGCCAGTGTATCACAGTGCTAGAACATTAAACCCATCATAATATCTATGAATAAAGAATGATACAAAATTTCTATCCGTGAACGCATCCCTCGCGAATTAGCCGTTGGCTAGTCGAATACCAGGTTGAATTTTACAAGATAACATGACTTATCGGGCAACAGCCATTGGATACGCTACCAAAGAGAGAGAATCTGTGTCAGAGGTTGGTTATGCCTTGAATTTATGGGTTTGATTACCAGCATGTATACGCGAGGGTCGGATATTTTGTATGGGTAAATCGTGATCTTCCACGCCTTCCCCTTTTCTACCTCACATCCAACTCATCCCTATTTCTCCCTCTAGCTCTCGAACCGATCACGTATAGAGTTATCGCATTCTCGAGCGGTAAGTGTCCATTGTCTGCGTGCAAACCTGTATTATGTTCATACTTATACACGGCACCATACGTACCGATAGTAATTTCATTTTTATGACGCCGTTTTGCCGCCATTGGCGCATCTCCATGGCGAATGTTAATATCTATTCGCTTACGGCAGCGCTCAGTCACGTGGGTTACACGTTAGATCAACCATGTCCGACAGTTGGTACACTGTCTTGTAAATATTTTCAAAACCATCAGTATACATTGATGCACCGAATCTATCGGTTACCCTGGACCCGTAGGTTATGTGTACGGCGAGAAGATGAGAAACGTCGCGGGAGGTCTCATCTTTACATCTGCAGGATTGATGGACATTCACTCACGGGCATAACGAACGGTGTGGAGTCTCCTTTAAGTCAGCGTGCGCCTTGTACCGACCGAGAGACGAGCTGGTAATCACTGGTCGTTAGCGCCTCATTCACATTGGACGTCCCTCACGTCACAGCAGTGCTTTGCTTTACCGAATATTGACCGACGGTTCGATATTATTCGTCGGGTATCATTCTAACCTATAAAAGATCTATTTTGAAGCGAGACTCATAGGATTATTTACAGGTTCTTATCAGTGTTTAAAAATCAGATCTGGTTCGGCGTGTGAAAATTACGCAAGTAACAGCATAAAGTGGATTCAGTCAGTCTCCATCATTGCAGAGTTAAGAGCCTTCGGTTCTCAACACCTCATCTCCTGAGATAAGTGTTGATGATCTTTCAAACTGGTTGGCTCATTAGTATGTGAAGGGTGCTGCCACCTACTGGGCGGGGCAGCAGGTCATTGAAACAATAGTGTTGTGACTTCAGCTCATCAACCTCATCTCTACGAGGGAACCGATTGCTCGATTGATTCCTATATGATTGATCGTTTTTCCATTTTCAAAATTCCCGCCTAAATCTTACACGCGAACCAACCGCCTCCCTTTTAGTTACTAGATCGAATATTGCTTTTGAAGATAGAACGAGAACAATCTAAACTACTTTTTTAACTCTGTTCTCAATGTAATTTAACACGGTAGTAGATATTCTCGAAAGCCTACAACAATGAAAACCCGTTACCATCTTCTTGTAAGTTTCTTAGTGCCTATCAACCTGTCCATATCGAATACCGATGAAGATGTTTTTTCAGCGCGAGGGGGCGGAACGATTTTATTCGAATATCACGTGGTACCGATCGCACAGGTAAACCAAAGGTAGTTCCAGGTTGTGTAGAGTAGAGCTGGTCGTGGTCCCAGAAGGGACTGGTACAAGTCATATATTAGAGGACTGTTGGGGACACCTAACAAGCTGCCAAGACACGTTTCCCGGAATCAGCAGCCAGGAGAACCGAAGCAACCCTCATCGAGCTGTAGGACTCAGCTGCTACAATCCATAATCCCTAGTATCTTCTGTATGTAGATTCTACGGGGTATTGAATAAATATTGTGAGGTTAGAAAACGAGAGCTACTTAAAGTCCGATATAATTTTTACCTTAAATAACAAAAATTTATCTGCCACTTAATAAGAATTATATACACGTCTTTGACAGTTGCCGTAACACGTTCGTCGTCTCTTAGTAAAGCGTACGTACCCATCACTGCCGTGCGAGAAACAAGAATCCTCCTACGGAGTCCATAAGCGTAAAAGGCCCGTCGAACATTAACCTGAAACGACAGCGAAACGAGCGTTAAGTACAAATCTTCGTTCTAAGCATACCGATAAATTAATCCACAAGCTTCTCCGAGTTAAAGTCTGGCTTCCTAAAATACCCGAACGAGTTTACCAGAAATAAAACAAGTCTTAATTAAATGAAATGGTGACCAGATAGGAGGCGCTGCGGTCCCGTAGCTCGGTCAATAGTTTAACAGGGGATTTTGAAATTTAGTGCGTTTGTACACACTGTGTAGTCTGTGAAGGGAAAAAAGATTCTAGTCCTGTGTAGCTTCGAATACTCCAAGCTAGGGAAAGGTATAAACGCCATTTAAGTGCTTTCGACTGCATCGTAAACAAACTCGCTATACTGCGCACAGGTAACGTCCTGGTAAGTCCTTGATCGAAAGCAATCTTATAAATTTAGATGATCTACGGAACGACTTCTTATCTCGTGCTACTTCATGACTCTTCGTAATTCTTAACCAGGTATAAAGTCTTCGTAATAGTCGGTCCGTCAATTTGAGAACAATCAAAGTGTCGCTGCTCAGTGAGATTTTATCGTTTAATTTTTCCTCTTGCTTGCTTTGTTCGGGACAATAGGCTGCTCCAATACTTTTCTTAAGGCTTCAGATCAGGTAGCTCTCTCACCGTATCAGAAACACATCATGTCCTACACGGACCCAGCTCTGATAACACTATTACCCAAACCGTTCACACGGATTCCTTCGGTATCCCCAATTAGAGTTTTTTTTGCAAATTTTTTCAAATTCACACCGAGTATATGGATACGTCAAAGTCCTTAGCGTTATGACGAGAGACAAGAAGTTTTTTTTTAATAAAAATTGACGAGACTCATCAACCACAAATTAACTTTCAATCGATTTTACTCAATGACAATTCAGCTGATCAGTTCCAAGCAGTCGTGCGCGACGTAGCATACGCGTTCTTGGCTTCAGTAACGTACGTGGACCATGAGTGTTTTTATATCGTATTGTACATACATATATATATATATATATATATACATATACATAGTACTGCATAGTTAGGTATATTATTGCCAGTATGTATATTTGAGTAATAAATTAAACCGGGTGTGATTGACATTTCGTACCACACACGTAGACGTCATTCGGTAATCGACAAGACCGCGCAAGACGAATGACTAATGATCGAAAAGTCAATTCGTGAAACGTAATCAGACATAAGGCAAATTAAACATTAAATACTAAATTATTCATAGCGACTGGATGGTCGATGATTTTAAAAAGTAAATAATTTTATTCTAAATGGTAAAGAATTTTTTTTTATCTTTTACGAACGATGAATATATCCTGGTCACCCATTATATACGTAAGATCAAGAACCAGGATTATAATGCCAGAGTGGCATTGGTGTCTGTCTAAAGTTCGTGAGGGCTGCGGGTCATGGGTAATGAATTCCAAAGGTTAGGGTTGACACTCGAAGCGGGTCTGAATGTTTGGAATGGTTTCTGTCTCCAACCTTTTATCCTTTTCGGTTACCTTCTTCTACGTTACCATAGGCCATCCTTTTCCCTGGGATGTACGCGGTTCGCTCACAATCAGTTGACCAAGTAGGTAGGTACCTACCTACTAGGTCCAAGATACACATATAGAGTGAGGAACAAAACCAGCATGCTACAGTCGTGTTCTCAGTTCCTGGAATCACTAATTAGTGTCCCTCCGGTTTTATTCCTCCCGGTCCACTTAAAAATCAGTGACTGACTGAGGTTGCATGCATGTGTCTGGAGGTCGGGTCTGATTGGTCCGGCCTTCGGCTGGAAGAGACAGATTGACGCCTGGGATGATGATTCTATTTCATGAGATCTCCTCGCGTTCTTTGAACCACCAGCAGGACGATACCTTCACCTCGATTTTCAGCCTCCCGACATCCTGGACCAAAATCGTTAACTTCAGTCAGGACTATATCTAGATTTCCCCTATGGGTTAATCACGGTGAACAGGTGTTACGTACCTGGACCAATGTTTTTTGCTCTAGTTCGATACCAACTGAACTCCTGATTCCAAGGGGAATCCAGCAGCAACTAGGACCTTCAGGATGTCCAGATGCTCTCCAATCGAATGTGTGGTCCCTGGACCAGGTACACCTTGGCTGGATTGTCGAGTGACAGTCGGGGAATGTCCACTCTGTCCAACCTGGTGGAGTCCTACGGAATAATGCAGATGCGTAAGAGACGTGGCAGCAGCTCCTCGCAATTTACGTCAAACGGCGTTGGGACGCGGGACTCCCGCATACCGTATAACAGCATCGTCCCTTGTATCTTTGAGAATAATGTCCCCCATGTAGATCTGATTTCGATAGGAAAATACCGCGCGAGGATCGCGCCTTTAACGTGAAAAACGAGGCTTATCGTATCGCCGGTCCAAATCCTTAACGACTCCCTCGAAATTCTCGGTTAGTTTTTTTTTGTTTTCTTTTTTTTTCTCTTAACAAACGAATTCTTTTACGAATCTTACTGTTATCTTCCTTTACAGGTCTGCCATCTTCGCTCTTACTTTATATCGTGTTCGGATCATTCGAATAACCGATTCTGAACACAGAGAGGTGAAATAACGTGTTACGATTTTGTCGGCCATCAAAAGCATGGTGTTTCAATTAAGTCTATGGTTGTTTATTTTAATTTTTTTTTTTAAATTCACCATGCGAGATAGCTAAATGACAATTTCGTGTCACCTGGAGTCCGGGGACTCTAACAAGCATCTTTTCCGCGGACACGAGGGCTGTCCAATGGCACGTAGGGAGGCCGCTGCCAAAAGGGAACGCGCAACACAATGCTATCCAGTCAGCGGGACTTCTGTAGAAGATAGCAGTTTTTTGCCCAATTGAATTGAATGTAAAACACGGCCTTACATCAATCTGAGCCGCGAGGCTGAGTGACCTGAGTGATTTAAGTATCGGCTCCTCCGTAGTCTTTAGAGCTTTCGTATAAACGCGCGTAGGTACGGACCAAGTATTTCTTAAGAGCGCGGTGACGACCGATCAATTTTCAAAAATCTATTACCGACACTGCAAATTTCCGATCATCGAGAAAATACAATTTTTACAATAATTTTGTCAAATCCAAATTTCATATTCAAACATTTTTTTTTTATATCATTCACGTAACACCTGTCATCGTCGTAAGGAGCAATATATTTTCGATTTTATGATTACTCTGTACATACAAATTTTTATTATTAATTTTTCGAAAACCCATACTCACGCTATATTCGTTCAATGGTAATTGTCACTATGAAAAAAAAAAAGTTCTAACAACAGTCTTACCTCTGACGCAGAGACGTCTCGTGAGAAGACGGAAAGACGACAAGTACCCAGCAGATCTAACTACCGCGACTCGTATGGAAGTTTTACGCTTATAAGGGCAGATTACCTTAAATACACCGAATGATTCTCATGGTTTGGAATGCCGGTGCATTAGGAGTGGAACAAAGTATTTACGTTGATCCAGCGAAGAGGATCGCATTTAAAATTAATATCCCAAGAAGATTAATAACGTGTTGGCAAAAAATGAATATGTAAATAAAAAAACCATTTTTTTTCTATTAACAAAAATATCCTACCACAGGATTCAACGGTGATTTCCGAAGAGTGATCTCTCTTCTGGCCGAGTCTGTACGATCGAGAAGTTCGAAGGGGAGTAGAAGGAGGAGAGTGACGTGCGTGGATCGAATACTTGTATCTCGATGAGACAACGAGTCCAGCATCTGGAACGTTTTATAATAATGGGATACGTAGTAGCAGTATCCTGCCGAGTGGCTGCCGGCACCACATTTGCCACTATGATGGATTTTTTGCAGGTTCGAGAGAATTTTTTGCACGGTACCTGCCGCGGATGCCGACGCTGGTGGCTTTGCATCGGACATAAGAATCAGCCTTTTTATACAGTCGCTCAATATTGTTCTGCAGACGTCCCGATGGACCCCATTTCCATCTAAGGAACGGTTAACGTTCGCTGTCCATTCTTCTTCACTTGCATCTCACATTTTATTTACAGGTAAAATACATGTCTTGCGTGTTGAAGCATTGAGACAGTTACTGAGAAATACTGCAAAAGTACTCAATTGTACAGGAGATATATTTTTCTTTTTGTTTTTTCTGATCCTGGCAAATTTTTGAACCAGCTCACCGGTCCTGGACACATCTATTTTAAGAGTTCCCGATGGTTTAACGTAGCGTATGCGGTGACATACTAAGCGAGCGAACAACATTCTCTTGTTAGTTTGCACCTTTTTCTCATGTTCCATGGCGTCGCGAAGCGCCCTTCTCGTTTTCACGTTTCGTTCCTTCTCTTGACCAATTATGCGGAGGACAATGTTACGAAGAATCCGCCTTCACCTTTCTTCGCGTTCGTATTCGAGCCAACGATTTATCTGTACGACCTTCCTAAACGTCGAGAGCGCACGGAGAAAGTATGATCGTACGATCGATCTTACATTCTCTATTAGTAAGCGAAAAGAGTATGGTCGCTATCTGTGTCGATCGAAACGTACGCCTAGTGATCCGAGCCGCATAAACTTTATGTGATTTTCAATAGTCTGCGGAAGAGCGTGTTTATTTAGTAATTTTATAAGATCGATATAACTTATGTAATTGTAGAAAAAAAAATTATGTCTTACCACGCAGCAGTTCCACAATGGATATCGACAGTGTGAGTCGCTTTATCGTTCCGAGTAGGATTGAAAAATCGCCAAAAAGACCGCATGGGAGCGACAATTAAATAAAGCACAGCGCATTCTCAGTCCAGGTGTGGTGCATGCAAGTCCATGGGTTTGGGCATCTGGTTACGTGGAGGTTTGCGGATGGCTATAGATATAAAGTCAGGTATCAGAGTGTTGGCTTAAGGTATATAGGAGGTACCCACTGGCCAGGTACCTAACCGTTGTCTTAAGGCTACCATATATTACATCTCTCCCAGGGTCCTGATCCTCGTCCCTCCTTCGTAGAGATCGATTTCCCTCCTGCTTCACGAGAGCTCGAAGAGGTACCACAGGCCCGTGTCGTCGCGGGCATTCCTGGAGCTGATTTTATTTGTAGGATGTCAACCAGTTAGAGGGAGGCTAAAGGTACGGGAGGGACAGAATGTGAGGCTGGGACCACGGCATGGGCATGGCAATGGGATGGGACCGGACCGGACAGGACCAAACGGCAATTAATTCCCCTCTAGATTTATCGTGTCTAACTTCGATGAGGTCCCCCGGATCCTATTACCGACGAATGATTTTCAACCAGTTTCCGAGACACGAATCGTGCCAATCACTCGCTCCTTCACTCGTAGACGATAACTCGAGAGGACGGCTGGGAAGTTATTCTTCCTTAAGGATATACCCGTCCTGTTATTTATTTCTACGTACCTTTGTCTTTTCTACACTGAACAGCTACCTGACTAACGTCACTTTTTGCTCTTGCCATTTCTTCTCGAATGATCTACGATAGACGTTCCAACGTTATTTCTTATTACGCGCTCGAACGACGCGCCCCTCTGGCGTTTTGTGGAAGCTCCTACCCAGACTACGTGACGCCGCCATGACACCTACTTTCGGAGAGTAGTACGCGCAATGTCGTTTGAGAGATTAAAAGATTTCGTGATTCGATTTGAATAGTGTATACACGCGAGAAGCAGCTTCCAGCATCAGGTACGACTTGGTGAATTCTGCCCACGTATCTGGTTTTGTGGCTACACCATAAAGCACAGTTATCGCATCGCAGTTGTCTTAACCTCTACGTTTTATCCGAGTGCGCTACCGGTACTGCTTGTCTTCGTTAAGGAAACATGAAAATCGTAACAGGACTGTGATATCAGCAACAATATGTAGCGGGAGCGACATAAGAGTATCTCAAGGTAGGATACACCCTCAAAAAGTCTTAGACTTCAATTCGTGCACTCTCTCGTCTGCTCTCTCCGTCTTCCTAATGAGTGATGTCTATCTCTAGCTAGAATCGCGCAATTCAAACGACGCATGCATACCAGTACGTCCTGAGAGTAAGCATCCTCGTGGTACCGAGAAGAAACATTTTTCTGCTTGCTTACGAGAGAGATTCCTAGAGTCCGATAAAGGTGACTGAGAGAAGCTGTCGAGAGAGAACGGTAGGCTGCCTAAATATCGCTTCCACCAATTTACCTCCGCGTGGGTGTGTCCCGCTGTGTTATATGGTAGCTTTGTTCTAGATCGGTAGCTCATTAAACACGTCATCGTATCTTCTACCACTGACAGCCACCTACTGTGACCCTGGCTTTGAGTTTATACAAAATTTAATGATTGTGACCTGCACGCGTGTCCTTAGATAGGCATATTAACAAGGACAGTAAGTATCCATAATTCTCTTTTGAATAACTGAATATGAAAATAATTGCCATTATAAGATTAGGATCGAAATAACTTATCACTGCTGATGCTGATAGGCGCACGAGCTCATTCGAAAATTAGCCGACTCCTCGCAGTTATCGCTTTTAATACCTTGAGTTTTCTCGTCACGACCATAGATTGCTCGAGACCGTGGTAGCGGGAACACCCCGCTGGGCATCCCAACACTATCGGTCCAGCATCAGCCACGGATTTCAGAAGCTACCAACTTATATCCGAGTGTTTATATGTTTATGCTTATGTGTGCTGGAGTCTTTACGGACCCCCCGTTGACATTGCTGCACGTTCCAATGGAAAGAAAGGCATCGCGAAGGACTGGACTTCGGGCGTTGATTCCGGAAAATGAAGTGCACTGTGGTTCCACGACGCTACCCTCTAGTACGTAATGGTACACCTTATATATACGTAATGGTATGTAACGCTACTCTCCTGTATACCTTTCGAATACCATACTTTGAATTATAGCTGTTCTCTGGTATCGTTGAGGTTTCCATGGTTTTATTTTCTTTTTTTTTTCGCATCAGCCACAGGTAGGTACGACGAAAATTAATTAATGATCCGGTGACCAGAGGACTTTGCAATTACCATGCGCTTGGAAAAAAGTCGATTATTACTCAATCGACGTGTTATTAATTCTCGTTACCAGTGGGACCACCCATGCTAACGTATATAATTGAAATATACATGACAATAACCAAAACTATCTTCAAAATGGTTGACCTGTGAGATCTTGACATTGGCCGATATTGCATATCCGTATGGACCGTACGAAAGCTGCTGTGTATCGTACGTATGTAGCGACATGAAAATAGAAGCATTGTATAAGGATGGGAGCCATTAAAAAGCAATGACAAAGCAGTTGCACCGGCTAAGCAGTTTCATACAGATTACGGATCACATTAAAATGTCTTTGTGTGCGCGAACCTATTATAGAAATAAATGCATAACAACGCGGTCGCCACGGCGCCCAGATTTAATTATGATTTAACCGGCTTATTAATACACAACAAGGATTTCTGGCTGGCGTAACTTTCCACCCCTCTTTTTCACTTATACACTTCACTACCAAACAAGGTATGTCTACCGCGGTTCCTTTTTGACTCTCGAAGGATATATGACTTTTTAATCATCAATTTACTTTACCATCCGCAGAGTGTACAGTGTCTGGCTGAAGTTCGCGCTATGGAAACGGAATACGATTTACAACGGCTGAATATCAAGAATAGGATTTCGCTCTTTCGGACGTATCGACCTTTCGAAAATGCGAAACACCCGGGACTGCGAGATTCACTCCAAGTCTGGGGCAAGGCGAGGCAAGATCGTTTATCATATAGGAAACAATAGGAACTGGCAAAACACGTGCTTCGCGCCGCTGCAAAACCACAAAGCCAGATACATAATACGAGTCGAGGTAGCGGGATAAATAGGACAAAACGAGTGGAAGCTCTCGGCGAGAGCGGGCTCCTTCATTTGTTGAAACAATATAACAATTCATTTTTGTCACATCCAATGTCGAAGGGTTCTTATTGTGGGTTGGCTCACGGAATTGTTTTCAGCTCGATAAACTATTGTCGGACCGCCTGGAATATAAAGTCTCCCCTATCCAGTCCCGGCCGATATTCCTACCCACCACGGGAATCGCTGACTCGCCTCTTTTCCCCTGGTTTTTCGACATTTTTCAACGTTCCTCTCACTCGCTGAGCTTCATTGCCACTTCCGAAAGAGAATTACGTCCAATGTCCTCGTTAGTTCGACGGGATACGTCAGCCCCTCCGAAGAGAGTGATAAGGTCAGGAACGACGAGCAGCGACCTCAAAGCAAATATCCATAGTAATATATAATAAAAACCTAATGCAGTATACAATTTGCGACAGATCGGACTACACGAGAGTCCAGTTGGCCGGTATTGGATTAAAAATGATGAGGATTCGTTTGGTTACGCTCTCCATATGTATATCTGCATGCGCATGCGCATACCTACCTGGTGCCAGGTAAGGTGACAAAATTTAATATACCGTAAAGTTTAATCTGACGATAGATTCGCGGCCAGGAACACCATCCTGGACGCACATACTAAAGCCGGTCCTGACCGACCATAAGTTAGGTGCCACCGGCAGCCCAGGACCGATGAAAAATATTCATGGCTGTACATTATTTACATATTTATACATTAAACGCTCAACCTGGGGATATGTGGGATTCTCCGGTTGCCGTTTCGTGTATGAATCGACGATGCACCTATCGATAAGCGATAGGTACCGGATGATCGGTATACCAGCGGTTACAAGAATTACATACTTTTACGTAAGGCTTTACTCAAATATACTTTTTTCTATAAATTATCAGCCATTATTTCTGCTTCTTCCAAGACTTGAATTCATCCGATCCCGCAGATGCGTCTTACGGTTTTCAACGTGTAGCTAACTGTACGTCGTGATGTACAATCATGTTGGCCACGCGTCGGTTACACCGGTCCTCGTAAAGCACGCTTTATTTGTTTGTAATCAAGTTCGAGAAGATGGGCGCGTGTACTTTTCGATGTAACGCGATACCGCAAGGACGGACAATCTTATTAAATTACGATGTGGAGACACGGTCGGGCTTTTTGAACCTTCCCGTATCCGCTGACAAACCTGCTGGCAAGACGTACATATTATTTCAGTCCCTCGGAGTATATCGTAATAAACAATATCCTTGCCTACGTTCATTGTTACGTATACCAATTAAGCTATCTTGATATCTGCCTAATTCAACGCTGGAACGATAAGATGAAGTCACCGGTGATACCAGTTACATGTTAACTGCACGTAAGGAAAAAAAATTATTTTTATTTATCGTTCTGCGGTCAATCGTTATCAAAATAATTAGTGGATAATTTATCACAGGTATGGGAGGAAAAAATTTAATATATTTTTTAAGGGTAGTATAATAATTTTTTAATAAAAAATTTTTTGGGGTTTTTCAGGATACGTCGAAACGATGTTCACCAGAGTACCGCGACGTAATTTACGCTTTGGTGGTGGAACGAGCGACAAAACGTAGTCACCTACTACGTGGACCAAGAGTTCCGTAATTTCGTATGCGATCCGCGGGGGCCCGTCAAAATGCGCCGACTATGTCGCGGGCCCTCCTAATAAAACACAGACCAGAAACGAGAAGAGGGTGAGTCTTATACTAAGCTCGACTCCTATATGAGTAGCTTTTCGGTGCTGGAATTCTTAAGGTATGACAAAGGGACCGACGACCTGCTCACGGGAGCAAGACGACGACGCCATTTTGGAGAATCTCTTTATAAGACGTATACCGCCTTTCTGCGTTCCATCACTTAAACTCGGTTCACGATTTGATATTATACATACGCGTTATAATGGATTTTATTGTGAAATTATTTAAATTTTTTAAAACAAAATTTTTATTCACAGAACGAATCAAAGGGGGAACGATCATTCGCGAAGATGGTATGGAATTTGTACGATGACGAGTGTTCTCCAAATATCGGATCTGAAGTCCTGAGCACGTGCTTCCATCCGATATCGATATCCGTATCCGGGACAATTATGCAAAAAGCACGAAGTCAGATGAAATCGGCCGAGATCAAAACCTTCAGGACGTTTCGACAAATTGACTGGATTTATGGATCGGTGATGGACCAAGCGCCTGGATCGGAGGCGTTATCGTGAAAATCTCCGTAGCTTCCGAGAAGCGGCAGTCGTACGAATAAAATGTATCGTGGCTCCCTTCGTCATGGCGTCGGGGGACACGTATAATTCCGACGTTCGTGCGCTCCCTCCGTCGTGGCGTCACTCGCCCAAGAATTTTCCACATTCCAAGTGCGGCTGGCCCAAAAGCGGCCGGCTCCGAGAAACAAGCCAGCAGAATGTAAGCTTCCATACATTAACGTCCTACGCAGGAGTTCTGCAGGACGATTTACATGACGTGTCGTCATGGGAACGCGAAGAACTCAGCGTTGGCAGGGATCGGGCCCCGAAGGACTTATTCCAAATGTTGCCACGAGGAGACCAACGAAAAATGGGCCCGATAGCTGAACTCGGCTAGATTTCACTGACGATATGCTTCGCCGACGTACAATATGACGGTCCCGGAACGTGACGAGACTCTACGATTAATTCGTGGGCATTGCCAACCCGGTTTCCGGTTTCAACGGCACCCCCTACTAACGAGTTTTATGACGATTTGCCATTTTTTTATGAATACTTGTAGGAATTTTATTATCTACCTACTACGCTTCTTCTTACTTTTCATTGCCGCTGCTAGGAATCTTATTTTACTTTGATTCTCTTCTTCTTCCTTCTTTTTTTTCTTTCTTGGGACCATTTTGGTCAGGCCTATCGCATCAATATTCATTTCCTATTTCGATATGCCCGAGTACCGGGCCATACATATAGCATATTAATATGATTATAGTATACCTCAGCCAAATGCAGAACCAGTCGAGGGTCAAGAAAACGTCGCGTCATCCGGCGGTCCTCCATCTTTCATCAGGTTTATTGAAGGCGTCGAAATTTGATTACGAACGTTCGAGCTTCGCTGGGATCGTCTCCGCGCATTTATCCCTCTAGTGATTCCTTGACGAGCGTCACGAATGTTTCTCGGATCGGTATCGTCTTGATCTAATAACGATCTCTTCGTCTTCCTTTTTTTTTCTCCTTTTTTTCTTCTTCTCTTCAGAAACTCGTGACACTCAAATACCCGATCTGTTCTAGTTGCGTGGAAGAAGTGATCTCTGGGGCTCCTTTGATTATTCTACCGTTAACGATATAGATACAGCTGGATCGGTACTATCGTTACGCAAAAAGGATCGATAAGTTCGGCGAAATGTGATTATAGGCATCGAGTTCTGATGTATTTATCCGTTTTCTTTGCTTCTTTTTTCGATTTCGTCAATCTGAAGTGGTCATGTAGGAACAATGGTAATTACAAGGTGGGCCATTAGTACAATACGCTTCACGGCATGGGGCAGGTGTCTTTAGTCCACTCTCCCACACACGAGTAGAGATGGATAGAAACTATAACCGATTAACGATCAATGTTACAAAACCAAATTTTATATTACGATCCATAGATCCTTAATTAATAAATATTTCTCCAGACGGTTCAAATGCTTCGTTGATCTTTGAAAAAAAAAAAAAAATTTCAATAAATATATCACCATATAGAAGCCTGAAGTCACTGTAATAAATTGTAAACAAATATTGCTTTTTTTTTTAAACATAAGAACAATTTTATTTTTTATAATCTAAGTAATATTTAAACAAAAAATCTAATCTTATTTTTGCTCATAGTATCAAGTAAAATTGTCTTTTAAACTCTGCTGTACACGTTACCCAATTTTTAATAGATCGGTCTCATCGATCGTTTCTATCCGTCGCTAGTCACAAGACATCACACACGATCCATAGTATAGATCTTGGCGATGATTCAGCAAATAGTCTTGAGCAGAAGGAATACGGGCCCGCGGGGAGGTTGAGCCGTTTCTCGCGCATTGTTTCAGCCCCCTGCAGGGCTGTAGCTCGCGAGTCATCCGGGGGAATTAGTTCGGCCACGGGGGGTTCCTTGTTATAGAGGCACCCTCACCCTGCACTCTGTCTAGGTACAGCACTCGTATACTCTCGCAGGCTCCTCATACGCGATATGTGAGAAACTTATAGGGCCGCTGGTACCAGGTGTCAAGCATAAAAATAAAATATATATATATACACATCCAATTTTGAAATAAAACATCCTCACAGAAATCCGTGTGCGAATTTTTTGTAAAGGCAACAATTTTTTGATTTTTCTAAAATATTCGATGAACGTATCCAAATTTTTGAATTTTATTCCATAAATCACTACTGCAACTTTGCACAAGATTTACTGTACTTTAACGAGTCTTGACTATGCATTATATAAAACGAACTTTCGGCTTGTTATTACGTCTTGTAATTTGACCGTTTAGCGGCGAGCGAGGCGCCGTCTCCCGCGGGTTCAGATGAGATTCAACGTATTCAAAGTCATTCTTGTAATAATGACTATAAACATCTATAATAGTATTGTTACAGGTTCCACGCGGTATCGTTCTGATATGTAAAGGTTTACAGTGCTGGGTACCAGCGATGTAGAAGATGACACGTAGCATGTAAGGCGTACGACAGCTCTAAGGAATCTGCATGGGACCAGCTGGAAATTATTAACAGTTCACTCCAATAAGTAGCGTTGCTATAGAAACACGTGTTCGCGAAGCCAATGGAATATTATGAAATATTTAAATATACAAATCAACGTATGTCAACATGACAGGTCACAGTCAGATACACTGATTACAAATTTCGTCCGATTGCTCCAATAACGTATTTTATTAAAAGAGGTCCTGATACACGATCCCTTGGAATTTATCAGGTCGTTGCAAAAGTGAAGAATATATGACGCTTTGAATTTAAGCCGAATCAAAGCCTTTTGCCTGTTATCGTACGGATCGATCATTCCGCTAACCTCCACCAGGTGCTGATCTGCTCTATTGACAAAAGGAATTTCATGTCCCCAAAATACGGCACTCACTCACGGGTGAGAAACTTTCGAAATGAGAGATAAAGATAATGGAGGATCGTGCAAGATAAGATAAAGTGTCGAGGCCGGATATGATTTGAACAAACGTCCAGGCGTTTGACATTTGTCTCGTTGCCTCTATTCTGTGCTCAGACGCAGACAGCTCGAGGAAGAGAGGCGAAAAATACATATTACATAGTAATTATGGTGAAAATTGTGTTTGGGACACCGCAAGGCGTGAACGACATGGATGGGGCGTTGATTTGACGACACTCCCACTCTGCTCAAGAAAACATAACACTTGAGCACACATATGCATTATGCATAATCCTGATATTATGCATTGTTCTCGCTCTTGGCACATTCCAAGTACGGTTATATAAAAGATAATAGGATCTCTGGTACATTGAAAATTAATGAGAAGTTTGACGAAAATTTGATGAACTATCGTGGTTCGTAATATATTATTGATTTTAATATTTATTGGGTGTCAATGCTTTTCCAAATTAAAAAATATGTATTTCAGGTTTTAACGGCAGCCTCGTGCGGATGCGCCATATCTAGAAATAGCCTCCGCACGATACCTCTGCATATGCATAATAGCACGAGGGGTGTGTTAGCAGGGCCAATCCATCACTGTACCTCTTGGCAGCGACAACCTGACTTGGTCGCTGGAACGAAGATGTGCCACTTCTGCTACCGTTGCTACGACACAGCCAGGAGGCTTCGCTTTGGAAAAGTCTTACTGTTGGATCCGTGTTTGCCGGCGGTTATCTTAACAGGTCCGCTTCTATCAAGGAAAAAAAAGTACGTAGCTACACGAGCTGTACCTAGTCACGGGATTTTCGTAAGGCTATCGAGTGACGTACAACGATCGTTGAATATGACGACGGCTCTGAACTTTTGGACAATAGAAATCGAGGTTGAGATTGGTAATATACATATATCGGTACTGAGTAGGAACGTGTAGCAGGCATTGAATTTTTTAATGAAGAGAATCAAACTGAAGATTATTATGAAATGATTTTTTAAAGAGAATTTTGGAATTTTTTTTTCTCTATCGTAGGATCAAGCTCTTACTTTTCAAAGTCAGTGGCCAGTTGTCCCGGTAGGGATGAGCATGAACGTCAGGAACAACGATCACGATGCACCGGTATGGTCTTATCGATGGAATGTAGCAATCGGAGCAATCGATCGATGTGGTAGCGATGGCGGACGCTGTGCTCACCCACCAGAACATCCCTACTGGCTACCGACTCCAAGCGGTAGATACGCCATCTTCTCTTGAGCGTCTTTCGCCTTTTCTCTCTTTCTTCTTTCGTCTCCCATCGATGCTGGACTCGATCTGATATCTTGAGTTGCCTCTATCGACTATCACTCTGCACGCTTCGAAGCGTTCATCAGAGTTATGCCGGGGTCAAGCTTCATTGGGTCCGCTCTCTGGTTCTAGGATCTGCGGAAGAGTGAAGTTGATCGTGGAGCCTTGCGAGATGACGAAGACACTGGTCCTTGGTGAATTTTGAGAGTCAGTCATGTCCCTATACCCTGGGAACATTCTTGTAGACCTGGAGGAGGGACAGTCTGCACTGGTACCATCAGGACCTTCCTAGTAGCTCTGGATGGCTTGGACTTAACTCGGATTTGGAATGTCTTCAAGGCTAAGAGGCGACGATGTCTCCGCATGAATTACAAGGACTGGATGATTGGTGAGGTAATCTGAAAAGTCGAATTTTCTCAAGGTAGATTGAAACCGATCCGAGCATCGGCCTAACCCATCCATCGTACGGGTGTCTCCCAGGCTCGTTAGCGATTCCGCATGAGTTGTCCCCGTTCCCTTGTCTCTTGTCTTTTTTAGAGACGAAGCCTTCAGGCTCATCCTCAGGCTGAGCGAGAGGACCTCTTGACGTGGGACCACCCCATGAACCCGACAGGTATCCCCGTCTGTCACGCGACCTGCCATGGAACGTACCATAAGACCACTGCTCATAGGTTATGGCCATATCATGGTGGCGCTAACCCCGCATAACTTTAGACCCCTAGCAAGGGTGTGGGAAAGAAGAGTCTCTTTGGGAATGATGAGCGCATTCGAACTTCACCGACTCGGGTGGAATTGGTATTTCTTCTGGAATGGCCGGAGCAAGTCAACCGCGTGGGTGAAGACTTCCTGTGCGAGGATAACTTCTTGAAAACCCAACTGGTTCTCCTTCTTATTCACTTGCTCCTCGAGCTTATCTCTCCTTCCTGTACCCAACGAAGAAGTAAGGGACTGGTAAAAGTAACGATAAAATAAATTTGATTTTGTCTCGGCACGGTAGTAGATTACACGTGTTGATGCCGATAGCATCTCACTCGTATCGATTTCACAAAAGATTCTGTTTCCTCGCCTTGTGATCCTCCCGTGGAATCTTCCTCTTGTACGGACTACGAACTACCGAATTATCCGTTATACGACTGATCGTACCTTGTCGGATATCGACTTTGTAGTTCTGGGATACAAAGTCGATTAGGACGACGTGGGAATTATAGCTCGAAGTCGCGGATAATATATAAATCCTATGGTACTTTATTTCTTTGACTTTTTTAAAAGTCACCAAACCAGCGTATAGCTCAATAGAATGAGTAGTCAGAACTTTTGAACGCTGTAACGTAAACTAATGTCCTGTACTTAGAAATCTACAGAGGTCGTTAAAGAGCCATTTTTCAAATCCATAGGAACCAACCGTTTCACTAGGATCACCCAGAAGTACGTCTCAAGATTTATACAAGCCAGGAGACTTTAGCCGAGGAATAGTCATGGGAGATAGGACTCAGGAATGCCAACCGTTCAGACATCGCGGCCTCGAATCTAGACGCTCTGGAGCTCGCGGCAGCCATTAACCGAGGACAGTCCTCTCTATGGAAATAAATATTAGTATTGACACTCTTTAAATTGATACTATACTTCAACCTATCGTTTTACCGTGAGTAACTGATTTCAATGTGCATCCTACAGGTACGTGTGGCTCGTTTTCTCAGTGAATTTCTACAGCCTCGGATGCCGCCACGTTCTCAACAAAAGTTACGTACATTACGAGCGTGCAAACGGCATGAGACAATGCTATAGGGTCTGGCAGGCATGTAAGAAAGAAGGTAGAGACAGTCAAGTAAACGCTGAAAGAGAGTCACGCACGAGGCGACCGCTACGAGAGTCTCTTATCGTCAGGCTCAGATCCGCGATGAAGTCGAGGTACGGATAGAGAGAAAGCAAAGAAGAAGAAAGAAAAAAAAAATCTAAGATTCCCAGGATCCACGATGGACTCCTTTAGCCGTGAGCGTAACGCGGAAGAGATTTTATTTCCAGCAGAGGATTGGGGGCGGTATACACATATGTATACGTATATATACTCGCTTTACATAGAAGACAGAGACGTAACGTTTCGATTGTGTTTTTTTTCATTTTTTTTTTTTACAATTGACGAGAATTATGTAGTCGCGGTATACACGAGTCTGATGTAAAAGTGACGTATGAATATTCCCAAGCATTGAGGAGCTTCCGGTTTCCCGATGGCAACTGTGAAATTCGCGATTAGATATTTTACGGCTGGAAAAAATTTTGTTCAATTGAGATTCTATGGCGCAACTTAATGTATAATGGTAATTCTTTTTATTAATGTAATATATATATATATATGATTAAAAGTAGGCGAACAAAAATAGTGTAGACACTGCTAGGTTGGCCGTTAGCGTCGTTGAATAGCTAATTAAATAATCCTTTGAGACGTCTTCACGATGCGGACGGGAACAGGTCGATACATCTCATTGTAACAGGATAAACAGGAGTTGGGACAAGGGAAGAGAAATAAAGGATGAAAAGCCGAACGACACGGGATTTAGCTTAGGACGCTCCGCGCTGGTTTGGTCCTGGGCCACCGGCCGCTGGAATCCGAGATCGCGTCTGATCGCAATTAAGGCCCTGCTCGGCTGCGGCTGTGAATATTTTATTCTCCCATCGTGCCCATTGGCTTTGCCAGTGTTAGCCAGCTAACACTGCAAGGGCAGAGGGAAGCCGGTAGGTTGGTAGCGGGGGCCCCAATTCGAAAGGAGCGAATTTGAATACGGCCTGCTCCGGCAAAACAATGGGACATCGACGGACCACACGGGATGCGAGCAAATGGTCGAACAACCGGAGGACATGCGTTCCGGCAAGCCCTCCCGATTCGAGCTCCCAATCCTGATCTCCAATGCGCATCTATCGAGTGGTCGAATTATTCTCCCCCCCCCCCCCCCCCTAGAAGGTGGCCACCCTACGCGAATCACAGGGGATGAAAATGGCAAGGCAAGGGAGACCCGATGAAGAAGCTGCCATAGTGACGAATAATTATACCTTAATGTTTTGGTTCAGGAAACTCCTGACAAATGGGTCAACGTACGACACTGCAGGCTCAAAACGAGTGACTCATCGCTCGTCGCTTGTAGTCATTCAACTTGCTATGCTAATCTCACGGAGTCCGTCTAGAGTCCGAGACCAGAGCCTGGAGATAAATATTTCGGACAGCGTCGCTCACTCTCCAGCTTGGTCCTCGCGCCGCCGGTTATACACCACCTTGCCGAGTTATCTTATTCTTCTTCTTCTTCTTCTTCTTCTCTTCCGTTTCACCTCCTTCTAGACTCCTCCCGTTGGCTTCTTTTAGCTCTACGGTTGTCTCCCTGCCCTGCCATATCCACCTAGCTGGCTAAAGGAACGCGCATTGCTATGCGTCGCGGCATCGCAGAGGTCGTCCGAGCGCTCGAGGTCGGCGCATAAAGCATCCCCAGGTTAGGATTGGTCCTGGAGACTTTATAAAACGAACTCTATCCGAGCAAGTACGTGCGAGCACGAAAGAAATGTCCATGTGAATTGTCATTCCGTTCAGGTACCGAATGAGATTCGAAAAACACGCGTTATACACACACCGAAATATCGTGCGGGCTGCACGAGCCATTAAACCGAACTATCCTCGGAAACAGGGGAACGCAGTGGGAGTAGGTGAACCGGTGGTTCATCGCGAAGCGTGTGCACGAGGTTGAATGGAAAATTAAGAACGGCAAGGTCGATCTGGTGGTGTCGATGAGAGAGGCAGGTTGCATTAATGCCACATTACTCAGTCCTGTATTACTTTATTTCCTGGCTTTGTGCGTGCGGCAGCCTATAACGAAGCGGAATCTTGCGGGTTTCGAAAGGCTCGAGAGAAACGGTTTTTCAGTACCGCGTAAGGACTCGTCTTTGAGGTTAATTCACGGTCTTGCCGTTGCCCGGACGCTTTTACACTCTCCGAGGCCCAACTACTAAGGTAAACTTCAGAGGTAAGAGATATGCGTGACGAGTGCAGGCACTGAGGCGTCTGAGACAGAGGTCCGATAAAAATCTCCTACTCTCGCGGTGTGACCAGAATTACATTATTTCACTGTGAAATAATGCACGCGAGGTCCTGGGAGAGTGTCATCCAGTGCCTGCTATACATTTCAATAAGCTTGAGCAATTACTCTCAAAAGTTACGTAACGTCATTTCGAGTTACAGCCGCTGGACGACTGTCGCTACGTTGTACCTTGAGATCAGCCGATTTTCTGACCCAGAAAACGCGACTGGCACTGCTAAAAACCATACAGGAAGAATGTCCGACGGTTACGTGAGTATGGTACGTCACGATATCGTATCCCGAAGGTGTAACTGATACTGTCGCTGGAAAGGCGTCGGTACAGTTCATGCGGAAGAAATTGATCCTGAACGATAGTCTAACGTGTTAGATGTATACGTAACGTTTTATTGTAAGAAAACGCGAGTACAGTAAATACTAGTTTAACTATAAAATTCCTTACCAGTGACACGGTAGAAACGTAGGAAGTTATTATCTCGTAACGGCATCTACATCCGGTCAATTTATTTAGGGAATTAATTCCTAAAGATGTCCATTTAAAATGTATATGAGAGGCGCGCGCGCGACTCAAAAACCCAGCCGAACGCGCAATATAACTAACACTCGTCCGAACTCCTATCGTGGCTCTTGATCGTACCCTGACTCTCATACGCGGCGTTGGCAGTCAACCCTAAAAAATAAAATAAAATACCCACGGGGCTGCTGAATAAAAAATACCCCCATTAATTCATCGGCCAGCTTATGTCTCCCAGTCACACATCCCAGTCGAGTCACGCGAGCCGCAGCTATGGACACTTGCCTCCGTCACGTGACGTGGACGGAAAGAAAGGTAAAATAAAAGGTAAGAAAATCATTCTGGAAAATGGAAAAGTCATCGGCACGAAGGTTACGTAATGGGAGGTAGTCTATTTTTCTTTAAAATGTGTTCATGAATTTCAGGCTTCGATTTACTAATTCTTTTCGGATCAAGGGTTGCTGCTGGTTCAGGATCTTCGAATGGAAGGGGTTGGCTCTGCCACCCACGCAGTGGCGCGAGGCCTTCGATTTGAATAGTAATTCGAACGTTATCCTAGAATATGTTGAAGGGTGTCGTTGAATGTTGACATAATGCTTGGCTGCTCGCGCATACAAATCCTTCACTTCTGTAAAATTTATGAAATTCAAAATTACACGTTTCACGTCGACTACGTGAGCGGCTTTGGTTAACGTTAGAAGAGCTTTGAATCTTCCCGGAAAGATTTAAAAATTTTCACATAAATTCTCGAATTTTCTCGTTCTACCGTAGTAGACAAGGGATCGAGACTTTTATGAGGGATATCATTTCTTTGGAATTATGGTAATCGTCTTTCTCGAAACATAACCTCTCGACAGTATCGACTGTCAAATTTTCGCCCTTGTAATCTCTAATTGTCGTTACTCTCAGTTTATATGAAATTTGCATTGTACAGCGTGTACGCGTTTAAGGTGAATTACGTCGGGAGGATTTATACTACTTGCTATAAGACGTACGATCGTTTCCATAGAGCCGAGTGATTAATCGCATTGTCATTGGCAGTTAACCATTTATAAAGTACTCGAGTTTCATCGAGATGAAGATATTGTTACATGTGGCTAATCTAAAATCTTTAGCAGTTTCCCATAGTCGCGTTCAACGTTTTCTTTTACCATCGTGTATAACAAGCAATAATACCTGTCTATACCATATAAGAGCTCGTCATGTATCCTCAGAGAATTCGTATCGAAGAGGAGCGTCTTCCTGCTAGAGCGTGAAGTAAGTTATTAAAAATGTACCGCCATCTACCAGTGGCATCCTACGGAACTGACGGTACGGAATTAACAAGTACTCCATAGTGCGCCCATATATCACTCGAGGTGTCAACCGATTCGAAGAATCGTTTCCCGATCTTCGAAGCCGTTCACGAAGTGAACTGCCGGCACACAGTTATATTCACGCCAACTCGTCGATTCCCCGTTTGAATTGAACGCGCGACTTCGGCGTTCACGAAAGGGCGAGACCTGAAAATGAGTCAATGGAGAAACAGTTGAGGTTAGAGATCAAGTGTATGTCAGTATTCGTTCTGGAAACACGAGCAATAAAAGTTTTCCAAGAATCTGGACAAAGTGCAAATAATTATATACGGTAATAAAATTCAGCAAGTATCTACTGCGTGTTACGGGAACCGTAAATCTCAAGCTAGAAGTCTGAAAGACGCGGTGCAGTGTACCGGCTCAGGGCCAATTTCAAACGGACCTAGTGTTGCTACGAGGCAGTCTACCGAGACGAAATGTTCCACGGGAACGAAGCTGGTTAAACGCGAAATGAACGTAGGACTTGTACAAAGAGTTTAAAAGTAGGTGCTGTTAGAATTTCTTGGTGAGAAAATCGGACAGGGACGGGTCGATGTTCGAACGTACCGAAAGAGAGCAGAAACGAGTCGCGCTGCTTTCTGTCAGTAAGTAGTTATTTTCGCATTGAATAGAAAACCTAACCTGAAAGAGTTGTAATGTGAACAAATTAATGTCGAAGAATAATTTATTTAGTGTCAAAATACGTGAAAGGTTTTACTGTTATATTTTAGTTGCGCACTTGACTACCGAGTCAGTGAAGGATTCGGGAGCGATTAGAGCATCGGTTAGAAGGAAGTATGATGTGAAGGTGATAAGTGTCACAGTGATAAATGGTCGAGGTCCAGCAGGAGAAAGAGAAAGAAACTGATAAAATGAAGGTAGGTATCATGCAAAAAGTAAAATGTTCCTTGTGACAGTGTTGCTGTTCAGTGTATGAAACTGCTGGGGAGAATCGAATCGCAGAGTCCGGCGCCGCGTGTTCATGCGAACGCAGCTTAAAACAAAGCAAAGTCGACGGGGAGAGAGAGAGAGAGAGAGAGAGAGAGAGAGAGTGAAAAAGAGAGGGAACGCTCATAGCACAGACACAGAAAGGCTCGACGGTAATACGAGCAAAAGAGGTTAAGGTAGAGGAACACGCGACGCGAAGCGATGCCAGGAGGAGGTGCTCGTCGACACGCGATGTAGCATGTTCCCAGGACGCTTGGACGCGATTGGTCCGTACCCGGTGGGGCGTCCATGGGAGCACGCCTTCCATTGGCCCCGCTAACAAGACAGCTTCACCGAAACGAAATAATAAACCGCCGGGACGCTTCTTTATTTTTAGCTGTTGATGATAAAATATATAAAAGGCTATTCATTATAAACGCCTGGAAAGTATTGTCTAGCGCCTGGCCACGTCGCTCCGGAAGGATACTTGCTCAGTTCTCTCTGTCTCCCTACCTCTCCCTCTCTCTCTCTCGCTCGAAACGGAAAATCGAAAACACGATCTTACGTCGAAATCGAAAGTCAAAGTGGAAAACACGCAGCAACCTGCTGGTTATAATTACAGTTACTATTGTTATTATACTAAACATTATCATTATTACACAGTTGTTCTTTCAGTGCGTCCTTTACCCTATAGGAAAATCTATTTTACCGACGGTTCCAATCCCTATTTTCTGTATGCGCTCGGCCGGCTACCCCTAATATCACTGATTCGCACAGTCAACAAGACTCGTAATTCTTATCGTTGGTTATCTGTGTAAAGTATTTTTGAAAATCTTTACCTACCTGTCGGTCTATTTCTCCTATCGATTTCCATCCTCGCTACGAACCCTAATCGTTGTGCGAATCTCTTTACGAAATTACGAGGTGCCTTGGAATATTCAAATACTCGATCCCGCAGGTATCGTGTGAAAATATAAAGTTGTTTCAATCGAGAGATGCTTTTTCACTGGGCAAATGTACGTACATATCTATATATGTATATACTTGGTTTACTTATATACGCATATCTATATATACGTTTACGTCAGGCAGAAATGCTGCTTACTTCATTGAGATGTAGAACCGTCATGGAAATTTCAGTGCCCTTTAGCGGCTCTCCAAGGTAGTCAGTCCTTTTTAGGGATGGTGTGAATTCCCTCTTACCTTATCCCGAACGGCCAACCAACAACAGTCTTCAGCTGTGGATTAATGCGACGAGGTCCGCCTGTCAGCTGCCGTCGGATCTTTTACGGCGTTGGCTATCGGTAGGAATAGTCAATTCTCTCGTATTGTTTAATTTTTTAATTTTTACACCCAAAAATATCCAACCCTATTAACCGCTTTGAATAAAGTACCAAGACGTTGCCAGAGGTTTTACAAATTTTTCTCTTACACCTTTTGGGACGTTCTCAACGTTGCCGGATGACTTTGCCATAATTCACAATACCTGAACTTGGATAATCGAGTGGCCAGGACACTGCAGAAACTTTATGCGTCTATCTTTTGCGTGGTTGTTGGACTAGCACGTGTGTACAAAGTAGGTACAAAATGTTTTGAGGTCTATTCAATATATATATGTATACACGTTATAGGCATTAGTATGAAACAAGACGATATTTTAACCGATCGTGACAAACGGCATTACTTTCTCGAGCTCGCGCCGTTCTAAAGTTCCTTAAGTTGGTCCGATGTAAACAAGAGCTAATCAGCCTGACACGAGTCATTAAGATTAGGAAATACTAGCCCCGTGATTTGGTATGCTGTAGGGATCCGCGTTCGTCGAAAGGCGTTTTCTTCTCAGAAGTAAAAGTTTACGGCATCCTCCTTTTGTTTTATCTTCAGGGAAAGTTGGACCAGGTCTCGTTACGAAAAGAATGCCGACACGCAATGCCTTTCGGGCTCGCAAAGCATATCGGACCGACATGACACTATATATATATATATATTCATAAATAATGCATACATATCTATGCCTATATATTCCTCTCACAAAATTCTTCATTATAATTGGAATTCCCTAGAGTCTCCATTTTAAGGGTAGCTCAATGCAGGATACCCTGGATCGACGATGATGATCGACGTAGATCACGTTTTATACATTTTTTTTTTCCATCAACTCCACCAAGTCGCATTAAAAGACGCGTATCGTATTCTCGAAATTGTCATTTATGCTTTTCCCTTATGGAACGTACTTGGCACGTGATACTTTAGACACAGGGTACATAGAGATAAAGTATATTCACGATCCCGGGACGCGCTAACGAGGATGGTTAAAGTCAACATACGGATGACCAGCGAAGCATAAGTGCGAGTATTATGGTTAGCTGGGTTTTTATGATTATGATTTTGGTATTTTTTTTTATAGCTTCCCCCCCCCCCCTCAAAGTTGTTAAAAAAATGTATTTAGGGCTTTTTGAATTGTGACTCTTTTTTTTTTCCTGTTATGCAATAGCCTTGTTACTTACGTATATACTTACTGATATACATATGTATATATATACGTGGACTGTATTTTGCTCCGGTGAACCGATTTAATCGACGGTATCCAGAACGCGTGCAGGTATACGATCGGCATCGGTACAACATTTCACTGGGGCACGTGTTACGCTAAATCGATATAATTTTTGCCGGCACAGATATCGATCCGCGTGGGATCGATAATGCAATCGTATAAACACATCTGGCCTGAAACTGGTAGCTGTAGATTAATTTACTGCACGATTCAAAATACATGTACGGTATTGGTGACGTGTATCGCTATTTTACTCTATAAACATATCACATTGTTATTTGTGTATGAATTTTTTTTTTACTATATCACACATGACACATGCTTTTTGTAGTACAGTTTACAGTAATGGATTTAGTATATATGTATATAATTGGTTAATGCCAAACGAACCACGTCTGGAAGAGCGAACAATGCCGGATGCCATTTTGAAAATTGTGGGTATACTCAAAAATGAAAGATAGTCCTTGTTAATAGGCAATATAATAATTAACCGTTTGACCCACACCTCGAGACTTGACAGGTCATCTCTCACCTGGTCCACCCAAGTTTGAACCTTACTTAGGTAACTGTTTGATGCATTTAAAACAGACCCACCTGGTGTGCTGCTTCATCTTTTTTTTTTTGGTCCAAAATCCATTAGCCATATAGGAACAATTATTTTTTTCACCTTCCAATCGTTCGTCCTCCGTTCAACCATTCCATATTTACTGTCAGGTCGTCGTCCACGTGGTTTTTTGACAGCTCGCAAATTTTCGAATGCAAAAATACAAAGGACGGAAATTTTACGCGGGTGGATTTTGGGGGTTTTTTTCTTCTAAAAATATGACCAATTTTTTTTCAAGCTGCGTCAGCGACGCGTAGCCGAACGTGTATTATATGCTAATATGGCGGATAGGACAGTGCCGTTCGTTAAGCGGGCCCTCCCCCTTTTACGAGGGGCCCAACCAGACGATACTAACACACTATATGTATATATATATATATATGTCCTACCATGTTTTATTTTTTTTCCCCATATATTCCGAGTGCTCTATATACTTTATTATCCAACTGAAAACAGTAGCTCGTTATTCCAATGGGGAAGCAAATCAGCGATACAGAAACCGAGTTCACTATCGAAGCTCCAGTAACAGCTCGAGACGCGGCTTTTCAACTTTCTGCCAATTTTTCTTATTCTTATCATCGTCACACACTGGGTATAGCGTTTATAAAAATTAGCAATCGCTACCGATCGACCGGATTGGAAATACAGGCTGCTGAGAGCAAAAAATTGAAATATAGTCTGTAAAAAGAATTTTGCTCAGGGGTCGTTTCTGTGCTGAGGTCAATTTAAGATACACAGGCGGCGGGTCATCGACCTTATCATTTTCTTCTGGTAGTCTACAGTGGTGACTGGTCGAGATTAGAACGGTGACCTTGAAAGGTAAGGAAGCCGCGAATAAATTTTTGCGGTACCCCCATTCGTCTTAAAAAAAAAATTACGTCCCACGCCTTTGCACCGGTCCAACATTAAGGCGGGTTGACAAGAGTGGGAAAATCTTAGTCAAGATTATGTCCCAGCATCTGGCTCTAGTGTCAATAAAAATTAGAGCAAAGTTCATACCCAGTAATGACGCACAGTGCATAGGCGTATCTAGCTCGATTGAAGATATTTAATATATATATATATATATATATATATATTAATTTCATTTAGTATCCTCGGTATCCTTTGTACACGTATCCATATGTATATCCTTTATCCAATAATTCAAATCCCACGCCTTTGCATCACCACGAGGTAGCTGCAGACCAGATTCAATCACGAAACGTAGCATCTTCGACATTAGCATAAACCTAATATGCCACGGACACAATACGTTATTAAGAGTAAGAAATAGGGTACCACGTTAGATCCCACGGTGTGATACGTCACACAACGCGGATGCTCTACTTAACATAATATAATTGACCACACGCAATTCAATAGATTTTGCATAATAAATAAATCGTATTGTACGCCCAGGATATACGCGACCGGATTTCATTCGCCGACTCATCCAAGGATTATCCTCTCTAAAGATAAAAAGCCTTATGGACCACAAACTTACATACTGTTTTATCGTGACGTTAAAGAGACAAAAAATTTTTTTTTGCGACTCGCGTAAAATTTTTTATTTATTATAACCGAATCCGTATATATATATATATATATATATATATATATATATATATGTATATGTATACACGTAAGTGATTTTTATAGGAATAACAAAAAAACTACCTAGAAATCTTTCCAAGGAATTGTTCCTTGAAAGCTCACAGGTTCCCATAAGCCAGGCTAACCTGGGACACTGGGAGTCCATCTAGCGTATATAGGAAAAAGCACCAAGTGATTCCGTAAGAGGGAGCAGAACAGTGTCGAGAATGATAATGAGAGATTGCTGGGACAAGATACACTGGCTTCTTCCTTTAACTGCTATGCATGCGTTTATACGATTTCCATTATTAAGGACCACCCCCGGTATATTTTTGACTAAGGCAGCTGTTTTTGATAATTCGAACGACTTACGATGGGATTTTTTTTTTATGTATTCACTGTCGATCTACACTCTGTGCGATTTTTAATACCGATCGCGGGTCGCGATGCTGTTAGATTCTAACGGGGAGTCGATTTCTAATACCGGGGACCAGTGTGGAATTCAAATATATGTGGCGCGAAAAAATGGCACGGGACATTTTTTGGTCTGGAGTACGGTGGGTTTGCGTGGATTATTATTATTATTATCGGCGTCGCCCATAGCTGTCCAAATAAATGTCCATTGTCACTAACAATGGCGATGGAAAATTATAGGTAAACAGCAATGATTTATTGTCCTTGGTATGTGGAATCGTGGCTGACTTTATTTCCTCTTTGGCAAAGTGGCCGATGCACGGTAACGCCGAGGCACGACGCGTTCTCGAAGGATCGATCGATCAATCGAATTATTAATAAAGATTGATAAAATGGTGGATAAAAAATAATGCGATGGAAGGAGAGAAAAAATATGTCGTGGATGTTTAGTTATTTTTTTTTCCCTATTTGCTCGCTTTCTGGTTTTACGTAGTCATTCCGTGGCTTTGGGTCGGGAGGGTCGAAGGTCAGGTCGGTTGGATGGTAAACACCAGTGGCTTCTGCGTCATACACTTTTCCTTGGTTACCGCGTTTTGCCGTCTACGTATACACAGTGACGACTGAATGCCTTGTATCTCTGAATAGAGAAAGAAAGTGTTTGAGAGAGAGAAAATAGAAAAAAAAATAAAAAAAATAAAAATCCAGAGGTAGGTAGAACCGTGGACCGGTATAGCTGTGTCCTTAATTGACAGGACCCGTGGTCCCGTGTCCTTTGGGTCTGTGGCAGGACCTCGTTAGCGGGAGTCTAAAGGATAGCAGTCAGAATGCCATCTGCAGGTATATAGGATAGGGTGGAGAAGTGGACGTCTTTAAATTAGTCCGGTCACATTATCTTCAATATAACGCTGCTGGACCGCCGCAGCATCTTTAGCAAGTTATATTGGGTGAAATCGTCGTCGAGATCATTTGCATAATTTTAATGCTGTTTACACTGTTCGTATGTGTTTTTTCGGTATAACGAATCGTGATTTGCGAACGATGGTTATGTTTAAAAAAAAAAAATTATTATCCTTATATCGTTGTGCTGCTACTGGTCCTTTCTCGTGGGTTTCCTGCCACGGGGGGGGGGGGGTACGAACGAAATGTAAAACCAGGGATAAAAACAAGGGGGAGCAAATCGTGCGAACGACTCGAGAAACGGACGTCGGCTTCCTTATCAAATCGGAACACGTTGGAGCACCGCAAAGTGGATATGGCAATGTTGCTATATACCTACCTACGTGCGGGAATGCGTTAAGCACTTAGGAAGCAGCATTGCATAGCACTTGTTTTTGCGAACATCGCTCAACGCCGTAATTACCGTCCGATTACTGAATTAAGCGATGCTACGTGCCTCGAGCCAAGGATTTCTGCTTTGGGACAGTTTAACGTTTTAGCAAAAGTCGAATTTCGTACCGATTCTTCAGGAGCTTCCGACGATCATTTTCTTGGGCGAAGGTCCTGATTGCTGGAAAATTGGGTTAAAAATTTTTTTACCATCAGTCGTGTAATTATTTAGTAATGATATGAGAAGAAAAAGGGGAGGGGGGTCGGGTTGATCTCGTAATGATAGTCATTTTGAGTTTCATTGACGAACCGGCTCGAATTATGCGGCTTTGAGAACGCACGAGATTCTTGTTACTGGGACTGCGCCTATTTTAGGCTTTATTTGTATTTTTTTTTTCTTCGTACCCGCAACCTCGAAATTCATCGTTTTTCGACGATCGCACCGGAACGAGGAGCCATTGTTTGGCGACGGTAGCTCGCGTATATCTTTGTCCGGGTGTCTATATAATTCAGGATACAACGTCCAATATATTACAATTTGTCTAGAGGAGATTGCTGTTTTTCGGACCCCCCGCGGCTCGGGACCTAAGGCCCCCATGGGATAGGCCGGACCGTGAGTATTATATTTCTATGTAGTTTAACGTGTATAATATTTATACGTGCGTCGATGCTGTAGGTTAGATGGTTTTTACGGCCATGGACCTATGGGAGATGATAGATTGATGATCTCGCTAAATATGGTCTATTATACGGTTAACTGTTCATTTTCTTTTTTTTTTAATATACTTAAAGACCCATTCAGGTCAAACGGATCAGCCAGATTTAGCAGCTGTCATGACATCGCTGACAAGACTGTATACGGTAGGTCAATTTTGGCTAAAATATCGTCTAATGATAATTAAACAAAACAAACGTTTGACAGCTGTCAAATTTGACAGATACGTTAGTGCTGCATGACCACGTGTATCGCGACGCATGGGGGTTTATCCTTAGTAACTCTTTACACGACACCATCAAATAATATCACTTTGATTTTCCTTTTCTCTTCATCCGTCAAGTCGATAAGATTATACAAGGTGACTTTTTAATCTCGTAATGAGCTTTTTAATTTATTATGAAGATATATATTATCCGGGAGACGCGACGTGTAATTTGAGCGAATAGCTACGATCGATTAACGGTTATCGACCAGGTGAAAATATAGTTATTAGTCGTTACGTAGAGACGAGCGTAAATTAGTCGTTACGTAGAGACGAGCGTAAATGTACAGTCGTGTGTACGATTGCGATTACTTTGAAAATTAACACCGTGTAGATTGTGCTTTAATGGCTCTTCTTTTCTTTTACCCTCTTGACGTTCCATTGCGGTCTAACGTTGATTGTTTTCGGAACGCGGAAAATTCACGGAAGGGGATGCCGCGCGATGGCAGGTAATATTGAAAATTCAAATCACGCCCTCTACCCTCGATGTCGCTGTAATATATAAATGTGGCCAACCCCGAGGCACATTTACAGCCAGGTTAGGTACTTAAAAAAAAAAAAGAAAAAATCTTAAAACTTTTAAGGGGACGATTCTTAGAACACAGGGAGACACTAACAAGAAGCTACGAGTCTCCCATCATGCCCGACAGGGGTTGAATTATATATATAGGCTTTTCCTTTTTCTTCGTCCTCATCTTGACTTTCTGTCTTTTTTTTTGGTTGGTACTGATTTTCGAATTTTTTTGTTTTAATAGCTTGGAGTACGAACGGTAGCCACGAGGGTTGCGTATAAAAATTAATATTTACCCTAATTAACTCGGTTGTCATGACCAATTAAGAAACGGTAGGAACACAGCTACCTGCTCGGGGATACGTAGACGTGCACACCCCCTTCGAATAAAGTAGAAAATTTTATTTTCCCAAGAAAATTTAAGGACGACTTCCGATGGTCCTTTCGTACCTGCGGCTGGGTTTCGCGTCGTGTTTTTACCTTAAATGTCAAAAAGATTTAGCTCGGACGTCTTTGAACAAACTGAGGGATTTTTGGACGTTAATGCTCGAACCTACCTTTCTTTCTTTTTTTTTTCATTTTTTTCTTCAGTATAATTTTTTAATCATTTCGCACAGCCGGTACTGGGCTACTCCATTGTGTCCAACGATTTCTTACACTGTCGTACGTTATGGACTTCCTTGAAGATCCTAATGAAACTCTACAAGAATTCGTAGCGAATATATTGTAGATTCCGGATGTGCGTGATTCGCGTTAAGGGTAATTCACATGTATATATGCGTTTATACCTGTCGCCAGGTTAAAAAAATTGGGTCTCACGACCCTACCGCCCATCGAAGGTTAACAATAAAGGAATAGGAAAATGTGTAAGAAAAATCAATTCCCGCACCCTCAATAGCTTTTAAATATTCAAAGGGGATACCTTGAGACGCGTTTTAAATTTACGTCCAATTACGAAAAATCCTGGGAGAAGCGTCCGTAAAGATGGTCTACCTGAAGAAATAGTCGCCCGTTAGGAATGCCTAAAACAATGCAAGGTGACATGTCCTCCACCTGTAAGCTTGTAGCCCGAGAGCACGGGGGATGTTTCTCACGACCCCTGCGTCTTTAACAACCCCAGAACGCACAGTGATTTGTGCGCGGCCCGATCGGGAAATATGGCTCCCGAAAAGTCGGTCCCAGAGAAAAGAGAGAAACGGAAGAAGAAAAAAAAGAAGAAAAGAACAAAAAAAAACTCGTTAAGGGATGTTCTTTATTGTCGCGACAAGAATGCCAGTCGGTTTCTCAACTTTTTTCTTTAACATGGTCAAGGAATTTTGCGTTTTTCTCTCAGCCTCATCTTTTATCAATTTTTCTTTGCTTTTACTTTCCATTAGAAAATTCAGCCTCGATACGTTCAATCCATATGAAAACAGCCTCTTGGAAGCTCCAGCGGAATGTTATTTACCTTGTTCTGGCCGTACAGAGCCACTGGAACCGAAACGAATGATAATGCAGGGATATCGTATTAAAATCTGGCGCTACCCTAGGCCAGCAGTCATGGAAGGTTTGAGAACGCGCAAGAGTTTCTGGGCGCCAAAATAGATGGACCTCGTTACAAATGGAATGGAGTTTATAATCAGTATCTCTGCGGTGGCATCTACCGTTCCTGGGCTCCCGAGAGTGGTGCTTGTATACATATACGCTTGTTGGTTTGGTCCTGGACTCTCTTGATTCTTGGTTCCCCGTACTCGTTTATATCCAGCTAGTCGGGCCTGGTGGCCACTACCGCCACCTGCACAGGAGAAACAAGACCAACAATAAGATTATAATGGGCTAGGGGAATGCCTCGTATTTATCATTGGTCATTGTTTACGGTCCCAAGTCGCACTCCTCAAATTCAATTTCTCCGTTGGATCATCGGTACCCAGCATCGAGTTTCGACCCAACGGTCTGAAGTCGTTCCGAAAGTGGTACCCACGTCCCAGTACCGACGATCCAACGAAAAAACAGCGGGACCTTTCCTGATAATCGCCGAGGCATACCAACCTTCGGGTTAGGGGCGGGGAGCAAGTTCAGGCAAAACGGCGACGTCGCTTCACCACCACAGTCAAGCTCGCCACAGCAGGAGAGAAGTCGCGATATATTTGCATGCCGTTTGCCAGAGTAACTCGAATGGGGGCGTGGGGATCTTCTCCATTGGCTCACCATCCGAGTAATGGTTGCTTGCATTAGCTACTCCGAGGATCTGCTAACCCGTAGGCTAAGATACCTCGATACTCCTTTTACCAAGGCATAGGACCCCGCATGGTAACCAACTTGGTAACAGGTACCTCCGGCTTAAATCAGGATCAATGAGAATCATCCGTGAGGACGTTTCTGTATGATTTTAATTTACGTGTTGGTTAACAAAAATTTTTTCAGCAAATTTTCAAGCAAACGAATGATCATGACATTCGGTACGAAGTGATCGTCAGTAAATTTGAAAAATCGTTACCTGGTCTGGTGACAAGGTACTTTCTCACCGTCCGCACGGCGACTCACCACTTTTCACTCTATCGACTTACTAATATCTGCCTTATGTCATCCGGGGTTAGGAATTGGGTTTACGCTCGCGCAACCCTGGTAATTAGTGAGTTTCGACCAAATGACGGTGGTCCCACGAAGGGTCCCATATGCCGCTCCGATGGAGAGATTAAAATCTCTCCCTGGTATATACCCCGTGTAACGCCGAGTAAGCCAACTTAAAATAATTCCGGTGTGTGCGCGACGTGATGTGTTGTGATCCAGATCGAGGGGATCCTTATCTTCTGGCAGGGACGTGTTGGTCATGGCTCAAGTCCCTGCAAAACCGTCTCACCTGGTCCCCCCCTCCCCCCAACTCATCCTTCTCCTCTATCTTCTTCTTGTCCTCTTTCTTATTTTATACCACGAGCTCTCCCCGCCACCTTTGGTCGTCGTCAGATCGCTGGTTCTTGGTCCTTCCGTTTCTCCAGGTCGTTACGTAAGACAACTTCATAGCGAACGCTACTGAATTTTTTGGCAAGTCGTCTGGCGCTTAACGGAACATGCCGGGCCTGGCGCATACTTCAGGTGCGTTGCGGGTAACGTTAAAGATATACCGGGTTGTGTAATAAATACAATGAAAAATGAAAATGAAAAAAATTAAACGGGTCAATAAATTTTTTGATTAAAAAAATGCACCAGTCTCTCTCTCTCGTTATCTCTGTCGAGGAATGGGCGCACGCTGCCAAAGGGAGTGCGTTAGAGATTCAGACCGATTAACATAGAAGCGGTATCGCGGGACGGTCGATAACGATCGGTCGTTAATACCTAACCCTTGAGTATTTATTTAATCGGTTAATCACTTTGAGGCTCCATTACAATAATTCGCCCTTGATGTATATAATGGACGTCTATTAAATATATGCCGGAGATAGGATATAAATACTGTTTATGTGGTTGCTATAAATTCACGGATAATTTGCACGGACTGTATTTCACGCCTTGAGGATAAGGCCGGTACAGGCTTTTCTGAATTGACCTTCAGGAGTCATGAGGAGTTGGACGCTTCTTGCGGTGGATGTACAAATAACGCGGAGAACTTTTCGTTCCGTGACTACGAGCACCGGGAAGTGGGTTGCGCAAGATGAAGATCAACGTGCGTGGACGTTCGCGCAACGTGAAAAAAAAAAATTTCATTGACAATTTTTTTTTTCATTTCAGATAAAAGCTGGTGGTATGAATTTTTGTTTGGTCCGCTCGAAATGGCACCGCTTTGGTATTGCGCGTGCGCGACATTGCCGCAGTTATCGGCAGGGCCTGATCTTTTTCTTATAAATAATTCCTGACCACGCCGCAGCTTCGCGTCAAATGTCCAAGCGAATTCAGTGGCCACGTAGTCCGCGCCTTTCGGAACGATAGTCAAATAGCGAAGTCACAGGTGTTTCTGATCAAAGGCGCCGACGGACACCGGTAGAAGCTTCCTTTGGCATTGGACGTACGCGATCGCACGAGACTTCCGAGTTTGAATTTCCTCGGCAGGTACAAGTAAAATCTCAGCGCAGATCGACTGCGATAGAGAAAAGATAATTATCGTGTAACTCAAAGAAGTATCTAACGAAAGATAAGATAATCAAAGTGATGACGTACCCGTCTTATTAACGATTTTCGAATTTCTTTTTCTTCTTCTTCACAGCACCCTGCGACATACCGTTGAAATTGATCCTGGGAGACGTACGTTGCATAATGGTCCAGGAATGCCAAGGGGCGATGCAGGAACGGCAGCAACGCGAGCGGCAGCTCTAGGTTTACAAAGTGCAACGAATTACCGGAGGCCTAAAGACGAAATAAAAGCGAATAAAATTATCAGGATAAACCGTCCCGCGCTGTAGGTTGGTAATATTATGCAAATCCGTAGTCAATACCTAATATAAGATAATCACAATGATTATTTTCTCATCCTCCAGCTCCCTTGCTCGTGGCCTTTTATTCGAGGATCATCTTGATCGTTCATCCTCCTCCGTCTCTCTGTACACGTATATACCGTATCTCGAGGAACAGAAGAGAAACGCGCGGAGCATTGCGCGGAGTGTGCCCGGGGCTCTCTATGGGGTCCTGGTAAAAAAGAAAAATCCGATGCTGCTTATCATAAAATATGCCCGCTATGTGGCTCCGAGAGCTATGTCGAGCAACGGAGGAGTTCCTATGCACCACCACCAGCACCACCCCCCGGGTGCCACAGAACATTATATGCTTCCTACATGTCTTAAGCGTTGTCTGGCCGAGCGCGAACCTCACCCGCAATGGGAGCCTGCGGCCAATTGGAAATTGTCCCTAATAACAGGGGATACTCCGCGTCCACTCCTATCGTGGATTGCAGTTCACTCCTGCACGCTTGCTGAAACGTCTCTTTGTACGGCTTAAAACGATTTCTATATGTATATTCCTAAGCCTTGAGATCTACTTGTTTTGGTAATACGCTTCTATGCTTTTCATTGTAATGCCCTTTTTCGTTAACGGCCAATCACAGTCCATTAAGTAGCGGTTTTGGAAGCAAGGTGCAGGGTGACGTTAACTCTTGTGACTTTACAGCGATTATCGCACGGGGATGGGCCGGAAGTCCGGTGGGAAAAAAAATACCGTAATGAAAGGACCCAGACTTAAAAAAAAGTGGCCACTCAAATTTACGAAGGCTGACCGACCGCTGGGACTTACGTACGTTATTAATTAATACGCGAGGAAGGCAAATCATTCTTGGGCCTTTTTTTTTCTTTTGTACTCTTTTGCGGCTCGTCGCGAAAACATTGAGTTTCCGGTGATTTCGAGGGACCCGCGCAAGACGTCATCGTCGGGATGGAAGGGACCGGTGCCTCGAACTCGGTAGCCGCACTGCCCGTTTGCGCGGCTGGGTTAAGACAGCCACGCGTGTACGAGTGCGTGATATCGGGGAGACACATCTTAGATCCCGCTCGTGATATCAACCACGCATATTATGAGGCCCAAAGAGCAGATGCTAACTTCGGTTGAACCCGGGGCCCGTTCCTGGTTCGCCTCTGGTCGTAGCTTGCGGAGGATGTCGATGCACTACGAGCACATTTTCGGATCCACAACGTATTATGTCTTAGCGCTCGGGTGCTTGACCGTTTCTTCACCGGGCCCATATTCAGGGCCTTGTATACAGTTATATACGTCAGACTTTTTGTCTTTTTTTGGAAATTGTCAATTCTCTTTTTATTCATTATTTTTTTTTTTCTTAAGAACCATCCTTTTTTACGATTCGTAAAATACGATGTATGCAGTTCGATCGATGCAATTTTATGCAGCTCTCGTGCAATGCATCTCGCTGCTGAGAGTTACTTGAAAAAAAAAAAATAAAATTTATTTATACGATCCAAATAAATGCACGTAGATGCCTTACGAATAAAAGTAATAGTTTTTCAAAAATTCGCGCGACCAAGTTATGTACTTATTTCTAGTGCGCGAAACTTAAGTCGGTTATCGCCATACCGATCGCGCGTATTCACTCCACTTAGCATATCTTCTACGGACGTGCGAGCCTTTCCACGCGCAACGATGTTTAGCCTAATTTAAATATGGAATTAATTGAGGCCCCGCAGTGTAAGTATCTATACGTAGATTGCGCTGAGATGTGAATGTACCCGTGAGTCGTTAAGAAGGTGGGAAACGTGGCGGAAAGCCCGCAATAACAGAACGAAGTGGCTTGATGATTCCATGAAGTGGTTCGGTACCACCTCACCGTATTACTGTATTACAAACTCGTACATCAAGTATATTCATATGTGTATACCTATATATATATACACACACACACAAGAGCCACGGTGAGAATTGGGGTGGTGATTATACTACAAGGTGCACCAACATCACTTCCGCCAACCTAGTAGAACCCAGAGAACAATTTCGTAGTGTATTAGCGGCTTTATTTTTATGTCGGAACTCGTCGTCGCAAAACTTAATAGCACCGCCTGCTTCGGCCGACGATTTGCCAAAGCTCCATAAAGAGTACGAGAACGCAACGTTATTTCTACCATTTGTCGTTACCTACGCTCGGCTTTTCTCGTAAAGCGAAAAGCCGCTCGTTGTTACCGACGGAGCACGGGACGACGCCTGTCACGTTTGGTCGTCCTTTTATTATTCTACTGAAATACACAAAGTCGTTATACTCTATACGATTTACTTACAAATATTCCTGTGGAAGCTTCGAGGTTAGGAGTCTTTCGATCAAGCAGGACCTATTGAAATTTATTATGCTTGCTTGAAATCCTTGAAAAATGTGTCCGGTCAATTAAACAAAGTCCTTTTCTAATCCTCCCATTGGCTACGTTCTCTATAGTTCAGTACTACGGCTGCTGATTAGAAAGAGTCAGGAGCTTCCCCTGCAACGATGTCATTTTCTTCCAGCCAAGCATTTTTCCTATATCTACGCGCAGTCCATACACTGCACGTCTACGAGCAGGACTGTCACAGCGCGACCACCGTAACCTAGAAGACGAGATACGAGGTTAGAATCCCCTAGTGAAATTCCGGCTATTTGCCAATCAGAAATCACACGCCGCCCTTGAGAGAGGGAACGCCGGGCATACCACGACGACAAATACACCATCTCCAGCCGTAGAAACAAAAGGTGCTAACTCAACGAGGTACGAAGTAAGTCCGCGTTCTCCCGTAAGACACCGAGTCTCCCGAGTATTTCTCACAGCGTGACTCGTGGTGCGCGACTGGCCAATGGCGTGCCGATGCTACGGGACTCCTGCGCGGTATTCGCGGAATGAAGGCGTCGGGTTTAAATCCTTTTCGAGGGAATAAAAAGCCCCCTGAAACGGTCCTAACTCACTGGCCGGTGCCAACCCTCTCAGGCAGTGCTGCCAACACGAGTGCGAAAATAATCGTTAGCTTTGTGCAGACCGCTTGACTTCGCGGTGTGCCGTGTGCTATTTCTGTATGCTACGGTGGTAACCGGCCTCTAACGATTTGTCTACGTTTCTATGTGTTGGCTACCCTGGGCGATCGAGTGAGCCGTTGCCGATAGCGTCTGGCTAACAGCCGTTTTCTGTTGGGCGACGAAAGAACTGAGAAAGAATGGCTGACGCGTGGTCTGGAGGACGCACGAAAGTGGCGGGAGAATTTGAATTTTTCAAATTGACAGTTTATAACGAGTGTAGATCGTTGCAATTAAAATTGGCTTATTGGGATTCTGATCGATTTCTATGCCGCTTATGTGTTATCTGACGAGTCTTGGCTTTCCATGTGCTCGAATGAAAGTTCTTTTAATCGGCACGATTAACCGGCGCTTTGTCGGTATAATTGATGAACGGTTTGTAGACAATGACGAGGTTCGTAGCGAGCAATGGAAACATTTAGACAGACTCGGTAAGACATGCTAGGCAAGAATTGATTACGCTCCTAATTACGAGTTGGATTACCATAAATTACCATAAGGTACGAGTATGAGCACAATAAAAACCGAGCGTAAACAGATGAATTAGAAATTGAAAATTAACAATCCCTCCGACTGTCCGCATAATAAACGGCTTCCTCGGGATACGTATACACGATTTCCACATGGCCGACGGAGTAATTAACAGCTCTTGTGAAATCTTCGCAATATTCCGTTCATTGCCGTTTGCACCTTTCGAACTCGCATCCCTGTTTCTCAGCTTTCCTGCCACCGTTTGTCTACGATTTCTATTGATTTTCACAATACATTCTTTTACCTCGTGTGCACATCTATGATATCTGATGATAAATCATTGATCCACAGATATACCCGTAGAAGCTTCGTCCACGTGTCGCCTCCTCTTCGGACGTTCTAATAGATCAATAATAACCATATTGATTTACACATCTTTATCGTACGATCGTTCGGATACGGATCTATAAAACGATCCAGAACGACTCTGTCGATCCAATATCAAATTCAAGATCAACAAATAAATTTCAAGACGCCGTACAGGGAAACCGGTACCAAAAGTCGTCCTCGCGTCAGACTCAGGGTCAATTGCTACCAGTATCGACTAAAGGCAGCATCTCAAAGAAGATCAAGAAAATCAACTCGCATATGATCCAGAGCCGAGAGCCTGCAGAAAGTGTATAAAATTAATATAAGGATCGATCCCAAGAAATCATCCACGTGAACCGGCGCCAACGAGACGCCCAATCCATTCACGCCAAGACCAGCCAGGGTGGTCATCCCTGAAACCGGAAGTGCCGTTAGCTCCAAAGTAGCCACTCGCAGAGTGGAGCCGAAGACGGTGGCAAGGATGAGTAAAGGAGAGAAGGAAAGTACCAGGAGGACGAGAAGAATGCAAGTGAGATTTCTGAGAATCGCATCGAAGCGGACGTCCTCCCGCCTTCGAAGGCCGATAGGCACTAATCATGCGTTAGAATCTTCGGCTCCCACCCGCGTCTACGTCTCTTCGTCTACTACGGCGCCCCCCCCCCCCCCTGTCGCCCTTACGTCGTGAGGCACAGTTAGTCGATGCGCGAAGAGGCATTCGTTCTTCACGGTCTCCCTTCTACCTTCGTTTTGGCTCCTAGTCTGGCCTTAAGGACTCCAAGAGCGTGAATTATCAGTCGCGTGTGATCGCGGCAATCCCACGCATACACGCGCTCGGCATGGCTAGAGCCGACAAAGAGGCCGGGCATCCATAATTCAAGCAATCCAGTCATTGTGTGTCCGCGGACCGAGGCGCCGATTGGCTCTTTAGCGCGACCAGGCTTCTTTTGCCTGGCTGACCTCCTGCCAACACCTGCAGCAGCCTTCGTTCTTACATGTTAATTCCCCTGGCTCGCGGGGGTACGTTATAACGTGTCCAATGTACATATATGTTTATTGCTATTTATTTATTATATTCTTTAAATTCTACATCGTGTATACATATACGAGGAGGGAGTTCAGGACTGCTTTGGGTTATGCATACAGGTACAGCGGTCAGGGGAGCAGATATCGCCAGGTGAGCCAAGGACGCTGCAAGTAGTCAGACAGAAGATTCCTATTGAATAAAGCAATTATGAATTAGCATACGTAATACCTGAGGGGTCTCCGAAAGCACCAGGAGCGGAAATCCAGACGCATTTGAACTGACGTCGTCCGATGCGAAGCTTCGCTTGCGCTTAAACGAGGTATGCGATGACTCGTGCATTCATCCTGTCTGGCAACATAACCTAAGATTAAGTCAGAGGTTCTCTCGGATAATTTGCCGAGTTTCACTCTGGTTGGGAAACTTTTAATTGGACTCGCGACCTTAGATTTCCCGTCTTTGTTGTATTCGGGGATACGTGGGATAGAGACGTTTGCTCTTCGGTCTACTTGGAATATGCGATTACTTCGAAGGTACTGATAGAGCAATTTGTGTACCCCCACTCCCGCTCTTCCCTTCGATCAGGAATGGCTTCTTACAAAGAAATTCGTGCGCGATGTCCAAATTGGAACTGGATACTTGTAAATGGTCGATTAAATTCAGGATTCTATCTCGGAAAGAGAAAATGGGAGGAAGAAAAAAAAAGTGCAAACAAGAAACACCGTAGAGATTTGTCTAAAACGATGAAACAGGACTAGATACTTATCTGGATCGAAGAAACAGCCGAGACAGCCGGAATGACCGAAATCCATGGTTTGTGTGTTAAACTACCGAATTCTTCAGTTTTTCTCAGCTCGCGTATAATTCCCCCAGCGAACGACAACAGGGCGAGTCTTCACGAGAGCGGAATTCGGGTGTTTTCTTGCGACGAGCTTAGCGGCTGAAATTGTCCGGAAGACGTGATTTCTCTCGCGTGGTCGTAAAACGTCATGGGATCGGATAATCGACCCAATTTCATCTCCTTTAGTGACAATCGTACGGTACCACCCTGTATAATATAAAAATAAATAATTATAATTTTTTTTTTATATTTAACATCGATAACTTTTTCATTTATATTTAGTCAAACGTAACCTTTTCGTTTTTCATGAAAATCCATCGCGAATTCGATCCGATTTCTTCGCGAAATCCTTTTGTATTATAATTCCGCGCTCGATATTTAAGTGCGCGGTTGTATTCAAAATAGCCCTTAACTAATTTGAATATGGAATAAAGTAGCTTTTAGAAGTGATATAAGCAGAGGTCGGCGTCGTCGCATCGACTTTGGCTTTATCTAATCTTGTCCCTGCCATGTAGGGCAGAGGATGGGACAGGTAGCTTTTAAGTCGCAGCTACGAACATTATTATTTAAATAAGCCGAGGAACGAGATGTGGGAATAATGCGTTTTCGAGTGGCGTTGTATAACGGGTGACGCACGAAGTAATAGCATATCGGATACGACCTATCACATATATATATATATACATCCAACCTCCTTGTATCTTCATACCATAAAAATTCATTTACGATCAAATTTTTTTTTTAATTATACACCACCTAACTACCAACGAACGAAACATTTTTCGTTTTGCAAATCTACAGGGGCAGCCACCTCTACATCCTCATTAAATATTTGTATTATAATCATAATTGCAAAGCGTGTATATAACGCGTGTCGCATGACGTGTGACGGCGTGTCCAACAAATGCGTCCGATGGGGCCGTGAGATAAGGCTAATGGAAACACACGCCAATAATTCCGCATTAATACACTCCACGGGGAATAGAAAGGATAATCTTCGTATAGCGGCAGTGGTAAAATGGACATATGGATGAAAGAGAAAAAAAAAAATTATCGATAAAGAAAATGATAAAAGGTCACGGTATAGCGTAAGACAGAGAAGGTCGCGCTTATGGATATTTAACTATGGTGTGTATATGTATATATATATATATATATTTCGTTTCTTAGCTCATTGGTACAGGGCACATATAATACGTAGGCACGAGCTTCTTCTACAATACAGAGGAAACCACTGCCGGGATTTGTTTTCTGGCGCCCGGGGACATAACTACGAAACAGGTGAAGACCTGTAATAATATGGAAATGGTAGGCGGACGTAGCTCGTTCCGCGACGAGCGGTAAAATGTTGTGGCGTCGAAGTTGTAAACGACGCTGTTGGCTCTACAAACCGCAAATGCGGTTTTGGTTTATCGAGACGTTTTGTCGACGATTTGCTGACTGCTCGGGTTTATAGGCCGAGCTTGAGGAATCGCTAGACGGAGAAGGAAAGATAAGAGGGGAAGGGGGTGGGGTGTGGAGTGAAAATTTTTCAAAAATAAATCAAGTGCAAATACATAGGTGGTAAAAATATTATAAATTGTAATAAAAAATTATTATTATTATTAAGTATATTAATTTTGAAAAATTTCATTCCTATCGCCAAATCGAGAAACGATTTCAAGTGACGTAGGAAAATTTAAGGGGGACGATATCTTTTGGTCGGTAAACACGGTGGACAGTTGGTGATTAAACAGTAATTAACTAGCTTTTAATTAGGGGGTGTCCGCGGAGCTAGCGACCAAAGCCCATATTCCAGAGGCTCGATGGACAGTCAGATTACGTGGGGATGAATTATACGGAAGGTTGCCATTCTAATTTTCACCCTCGAGCCCGATAAGTAATCGACGAGTTCGGAAGCGGCCTCTCTCGTTCAAGCAGTACCTAATAACTGACCTTTTAGCCGGACAGTTTAATGACCGGTTGGGTTATACTGCGTCGAGGAAAACGTTCCTACTGGTCGGCTGGGCTACCCGTTCCGAGGAACTGACGTTTCGCTCTTAATTACAAGATAAGTTGTCATATCGAGTATTTACGTGGAATAACGTGACTTGGCCGTGTCAAGATAGAGGACTAGATATTACGAATGGCGGATGGCTGGCATATAGGAAAATTTATACGTTGGTGTATATATGTATATTTGACTTAGAATTTGGTCATTCGGGTGTAAGATGTACTTGTGAATATATATATATATATATATATATATATTATTAGTCATATATATATGTGACAAGGTGTACCATACGAAATCTCAGGTTGCCGTTTGACTCGAACCGAGTAATGTTAAAGGCCGCTTTTAATTGTAGCTTCGCCGATGCTCGTTGGCGTTTCTCTATGTAAGACTTTGAAAAATGCGTTATGAAGGCTAATCGTGCGATGTTGTAGGTGGTCACGATGACTACGAGGGTAGCCAAGGTGAGCTGGCCTACATAAAGAGGGCGCTGCTGGTAGCTCGGTAACACGCGATCTGATAAAGCTAGACGTCTCATGCCAAAATAAACTATCGCATTTTACATAACGCAGAGCGGGCTGCCAAGTCGGATGGGCGCAAGGCGAGAGTCGAGCCTCGGCGTATAATACGTTTGTATTTGAGCTGGCTTAAAGTACGATCGAAAGGGGGGACAGAGGGGGGTATACATCATCCGGCACTCGGAAAAACTTGAAAGCTCGACAACATTGTCGGCTTTATTCCTCGTTAAGGAGTCACTCGCACGATAGTTTAGCTCGAAAGTAAAAAAGTACGTTGGGGAAGGGGTAGTTTTATTTAATAATTTTTTTTTCTTCTCTTCCAATAAAATATTATAACAGTCATCCTCAGCTGGTTGGCTGGAGGATACGAGGATCCTTGTCCGTTGGTAGGGTCAAGCCTCGGGAAGCTGTTTCACTTGGTTGACAATCGAGGCGAAATAAAATGTCGCTGCTACGTCGTGGACGCGTAGAGGCCATTGCTGAAACAACGCCGGTCTGCCGGCCAATGAAAACCACGAGCCGTGACACGAAACCACGCAGGATATTTTTCTATGGCTGTTTCACCTTCCTTTCACGGCACCGACACAGCCACGGGGAAGATCGTGAAGAGACGCGGTTAAGGAGCGCGTGTAGGTGAGGCCGAAGAGTCAGGATGGCGCTGCGAACCTAGCCAGCCGAGACCGTCGGTCACGCGACCATATCCCCCTGACGGGATGGCTGGCTGACTCGAACCTCGAGCAACGCACACGTCATTCCTGCAATGGGAGTTTCATACGGTGCTGCCGCAGAGAGCCAACTGCTATGGAACAGTGGCGGCAGCTATGGGAATTATCATAATTTCATAATTAGTTCGTTCCAGGGGTCCTTGCTGTTGTATTTCAGGCCGCTTAAACGCATCTGACATGCTACGGTCTTTGTAGAATAGTTCGGAGGTTTTTTGTTGCCGCTCGCAATTTTGTGAGTGATCATTTTTTTTTTTTCAACAAAGAAATATATTTTTGGAAATAAAGCTTTTAATTTGCTATATTTTTGGCTGCAACGAAGACGGGAATTTTTTGGGGGATTTTTTTTCACTATTATCGCGAACCAGTGCGGTTTTTAAACTATGACAAATAAGAGAACTTCATGGTCCCATACTATTCATCTCGAGGATTATCAGTTTTATATCTGACTCTCTTATCCCTGGTGTGGTAGGTATAAGCCATTCACCGAGTCAGGAAGGATCTCCCTTGTTAGATATACAATGGTAGATAATAGGTATAGAGCATACTCGGAATTCACTCGACATACCAGACTACGGTGCAGATACATATTTACTTAAATAAATTGGTGGAAAGTCGAAAGAACTACTTTGTATATTAATTAGGATATTTTTGAGAAATTAAAAAAAAATTTCACTGCAATGAGCTTCAAAATAAAACTTTGAATCCTTGTGCAAAAGTCCAATATGGATAATGCATGCGGGTGTTGATAAGCATAAAAATGTTTGTGGAAAAAAAAGACAAAATTTGGACATTTTTTTTTCGTAACCTACAATTCCGTTCCGGTACCGTAATACGGTCCAATTTCAATTCCCCGATCCAAAGCTCTCCGCAATTATATTTGACGATCTCATATCGACACCCAATACCGACCAATCCTACCAACCGATAATTAGACCTATTGCCATCCACAAGGCATGAAGTTTCAGAATGAGAGATCGCGTGGTAGCCTACGGCGACCACGAGCTTCGAAATGATTACTAAAGTTAGTAGGATGGCGAGCAGCTGATCACCGGAACCAAATTTGAATAATAACCAGGCTAATGCGCTCGAACGTCAATGCTTATGTTTTAGCGCTCATTACGATCACGTATACGAGATAAGTATCGTGGAAGAAATTTTGAAAATCATCCCCAATAAATAGTCTGTAAAATAAGCCAAAACGGTAATTTTGGTGTAATTAAGTTTTAGTTAAAAAAAAAAATTTCCTTGATAAAAAAAATTCCTACCAGGAGCAATGACAGACGAATAGAATCGTAGAGAGGGAGGTAGCAGTGCGATAGGCGTGCATTGCATAAAATGCTTTTCAATTCCACCGAGTGGAAACGCTATTGAGTAGAGATACGCATGCAAAACAGGACGGCCATGTTTGTGCGGGATTGTTACTGCAACGGGGGATGCGGGGACCCGCGAGAGGGTGGACATTGGATACGATGAGAACGAACGGCATTCTTTGTGTCCGCACGAGGCAGACTTGATTGTGTCACGTGTTGATAATTTTAAAACAAAAGCTTCGGTGCACATTGTGTAAAAATCACTGACAAGAGTCGTCCGCGCTATAACATCGACGAGTGAACAGAGACAACCCAGCCAATCCAACGAACCAGCCAGTCAGAATGCCAGAGAGAAATACGTTTGAATTAGATTCAAACGTATGACAGAGGACTTACGCATACTCAGTCGGTAAACTCCGATAGGTACCTACATTCGGTCTGGTAATCAAATATACATAGTCGACACTGGGACACGTATGAATAGTATAGGAAATTGATTATATATCAGGTATTAAGGCGCGTCGAACGTTTGAATACGATTAATAAAGAAATTAAAAAATTTTTTTTTTCAAATTTCCCGCGCAACGTCAAAGCCCGTTTAAGATACTGAAATTGAAAATAGACAGCTGCGAATGTAAATAAGATACGCGTACGGAAGGTTCTGCAACGAAACAGTGCAAATCACAGAGCAAGTACAGCGATGCATGTCATAATGAACGCCAGGGCAACTTTTTGTTTTAATTCTACCGAGCGGAAATATCAGCCATTTTGAATTTTCAATTTTCAACGCTCTAGTAAGCCTCCTCCTGCCACCTTGCCTCCGTTACTACACTTCGCTAAATGCATACGCCGACGAAAGAGTAGCAACGCATTATAGGAACACCCTCCGACCCTCTCTGTCTATAGGTAACCATAAAACACGCTATAGTATAAATTCCTGTCAGATTTTGCTATAGATAAATAAATATTTTTTGTCTTTTTTTTTTCTCTAATGCAAATATACATATTTATCGACACATTCTTCAGTTCATTAATTTACACTCTGACTGCTAACGTGTATCAGGTAGCTCCGTGTAAAGCAGCACGACTTGCTTTTCTAATGGCTAACGAATTAATGGTCGATCGACAAGCGTGATTAATTACTATCAGCATATCAAGTGACAGACGTCAATACACGTGACTGTCGATATCATAATTTACGAAGCTAACAGAATTATGGAATATTAAGACGTAGCTGATTGCGATCGCGATATTTCACTGCTCGCGGAATGCAACGAATGGATGAGCGTCCGTCGGTGAAACGTCTTGCTGTAATTCAAAAGCAAGTGAAACCATTAGAATCCTCGTTTCACTCAACGAGGCGCAGTTTGACCACGGCTGCCAACCTGTACACTTAATCTTACTAGACTTTCATCGAAAGATCGCGTGGCAGTTGGAATTCCCTTGTAAACCTTATCTCGATTATCACTTTTATAGTCTACGGAGTGGCTGCCATTTTCTTTTCACTTTTACAGCAGCGCCATCTGTATTACGAAAGAATAACTAATTACCTACCAGCAGTCTCCATTGGTTATACCTTCGAGCGAACGAGTCTTTGTCGCAGGGACAAAGGGAATCTGATTTGGACTAATTCAATTTCACACAGGCAATGCCAGCGAGTCTGGCAACGTTCCGTTAATAGAATTTTCTAGAACCTTCCGTCGCTGAACGTTATAAACTGATCTAAAATACTTTCAGCTTTCCTTTTTGAAGACGCTCGGAACTTTCCAGATTATATGTCCCTCTATAGCTACGTACACTGTGGTCTGGCTGTATAGTGACGTCCGCGGGGCAAGGGGATGGACTCGTGGACGGTTAGAAACGGCGGCGGGAAGTTTGAAAAGAGCCGGCAGACTTGTCAATTAACAGTGGCGGTTGGTAATCTTTCGAGTATCCATTATGAACGAGAATGGAGTGAATCCATGCGAAATGAAGTGCTATCAAGTCTATTCCATCTGACTACACCTTCGCTCGTTTCGTCACCAGTCCGGGTGGGGCGCCACCTACGTACGTACGGTCGACGTTGGCAATCTCGACGTAGCCACTTTTTCTCCAATTCATTTTTCCTCGAGTCTTTGCGCCACTCTGTATAACCTCTCAGTCTCAAAGCCATCGCCCTTAACTCCTTTGCCTTTTCTATCTTGACTCATCGCGTTGCTCAGCCTTTACTCCGTCCTTGTGCTTTCAGGTTAATCATTGCTCAGTGGCTTTTTTTTTAAACCTCCGAGACGTCATTCCCAGCGACTTGCGGAACGCAAGTGCAACGTCCCAAGACCGTTCCTGTGCGGTATTGACATAACTTCCTTTTTTTTTTCACTCTTTTTTTTAACCACCCCTACTACGATTCTTCAAAGTCCCCAGAATCGGCCGACCGAAACTTTTTAGCGTTTTACAAAATGGCGCCGTCTCACCCTTCGTTCAGCCCTTTTCAACCTCTGCATGACAATCTAACCACGTGATCTCGTGCGGATGACGTTATCGCTCTTCTTCTCTTTGCAACACACAGGCTCTTTTCGATGGGCTCGATTTTATTCAGCTCTCATTCAAAAATTCTTTGTTCCTGCGGTACCTGCGTTTGACGTCACCGGATAACGCGTCATCGACTCGATACGTGCGGCTGAACCGTGCTGGCATTCGTCATTGGTCGAATAAGATTTTCCTTAACAGTTCTCGACACTTTTAACTGGTATAGTTATATACCATTTGAGACTTTTATTTAGGCGAATATATACATATATGCTTGTATATAGGTAATCGCGATTTTCTCACTTCTCACTGGTTTCAGATGAACTATCTGGCCTTTCGTTAAGTCTAGATGAACCCTATAGTATATGGAATCGCGTGAGAGCTACAGTGTGGTTAGTTATCTAGATTGTTATCTCAGTGGTTTATCGGTAATTTATCTGGGCAGGCATTAGTTTTTGCTTGGCGATGGCGTGCACCAACTAGCTCGGCTAGTCAGCCAAGCCAGCCAGCCTTCGTACACCTAAATTATTCATCATATGGAGCAATCCCATATACATATATATATAGCCCATATACATACTATATGTGCTGACGTAATAAATTCAAAGCGCACTTGGGCTTCGGCCGTATTATTAATATCCTGGAACAATGAACGGATACCAGCAAATTTTCCATTTTATTAATCACTTATTTATTATCGCATTAATACGAACTAATTAATTTGGGCACAGCGTCATCGCACTGACCCATCATAATATTTCATGTAATCCGAGTCAAAGGGTTAATCGTTCGAGTCCCAAGCAGCGCGATCGCGCTGTTTAGATTTTATATCGAAAAATCCCAGTACATTTGAACCCTATGAATTAAGAAAGCGCCATCCCCCGGTATTTTTCGAAAATTTTCTTTCAATGGCTCCTGAGATTCAAACGATTAAATACTTTGTTAATTAATAACGATAAATACGAATTATCGTAATTCACCGTATCGTAGAAAAAATTTTTTTTGGATTAATTTTATTACATTTTATCTATTTATACATTTATATGCGACGATTGATTTTTTTTTTCAAATAATCAAAAAACTCTATTTTGGTACTGGTTGCGTAGTACGATGTAAAGGTAAATGGTGAACTTTCGATAAGGTATTGATAGGGGGTGGTTTTTTGGAGTGTCGTAAAAATATCTCTAGATGAAATAACAAAAGATAATTATTCGCGTTTAGATAACGCGGCCAAGATGATATCGACCAGAGGCGTCCATTAGCGAGGTAAACGCTACTATCTATTTATCATCAGATAATGCATAGTTATCTTAAAACTCAGTGAGATAGCCTAATCGTCGCGTGTTGCCACGGCGTAGGTGGTCACTCATTCTTCGCTTAGCCCGACACGCCACCCTTACAGCAGTAGCTACTAGATGTCTGGCTACTGTACTAACTAGTTCGTACTATGTAAAATATCGTTATTAAACATACAAAGCGGCTACAGCGAGAAGGCTGCCAAGGTTTTTTGTTTCCTTTTCTTTTTTTTTTTCTTATTTTAATGCAAATTACGTTAACGGAGTGCCACGCGTCAATTTAGCTCTATCCAAATGTATGTTACGGGGAAGGAAAAAAAAAATTAGAAAAAAATTATTCACTAACGGATCTATCGATAAGGCTAATTGTATAGTCGGGACTGGCGCACACGTGGAAAAGCTCGCTGCGCAACGTCGATGAATCTCGAACAGTGTAACGAGCTGGTGCATAGTTTTTAATTACTTTTAGTCTCGTGACTGTTGGACATTACGTATATTTGGCTTGTCGGAGGATTTTATTTTTTATATATTTTTCAAAAAATTTTTTTTTTGTTTTTCCATGGCGTACATTAGACGGCGAAATAGGTCAAAGAGTTTTTTTTTTAAGTTCCACTTTTTTCAAATTTTTACTGGCTCTTGTCTCTGCTGGCCGATCGTATTGTGTCCTTTTGTCCGTCGCACCCCTTTAAAGTGGTTCACTTTTTGCCGACTATTTTCCAGCAGTAGGGGGGGGGGGGGGGATGTTCTGAAATACGGACCGAAACGCTCGAACAAAGCCACTGTGATTTAAGGGCTGACTAACCCTAAAGCTACGTTTCTAGATCTTTTTCTTTTTTTTTTATAGCTTTTGGTTTTGTCGCCACGTCCGACTGGAGATTCGAAGACAATGTGGTTGCACCTTGCGCGCGACGCATCGCATTCTCTTTTTCATCCCTTTCCCGGGAGGGTTGTAAAATAAGGGTGCCCGACAGAAGGATACTTTACGGCGTCTACTTGACTGACGCCCTGAACGTTGGGGATGATTTTTTGGCTTTATTGTTTCTCGAAGGAAAATTTTGTCACGGCCCTTCGCGACCCTTAAGATCGCAATTTCTCCCCGTAAGAAGAGGGTAGCTAGGACGCTTGTCAACGGTGCTAGAAAACCACCCCTAAACTGCATTGAAGTCAAAGTAAAATTATGAGATGGCGACGGTTTAATTTGTTTTTACCATAAAAAAATATATATATATATTTCTCCAAAAACATATATACACTTCATAAATTTTCAACCCTTATTTTTGACCTTTCGGAGGCACAATTTTACTCCCCGCAAGGATACACCTCACCGGCGACGTTATCCAATTAACGGGTTAGCAGGAATGGCGAAATTTCAGAATCACAGCTACCCATTTAAACTCGAGCCCTGTAAGCTTCCCTGGGGCTTGTCCAGTGCTTGGCTCACGCTAACCCCTCGTTAAGTCATAACTTACCCCCAGCTCGTAGACACTCACGCGTACGTCTTACCCCTACGGCTACGTCACGGAACGATCTTACCTTTACGCTGCTACTCAGTTGCCAGAGATAATTAAATATTAAAGTCGTGCACTTGAATCTGCAAAGTATTTCAATTCGGCGAATAAGAATTCACATAGAAACACTCGAAACGTATAACGATAAAAAATACAAGAAAATTAGTAAAATATTTACCGCAAAGTTTTCACGGCTAACGAACATTTTTTTTTCACTCCCATCTTTCCTTCCGTAGAAAAAAAAAAGAATAGCATAAGGAAGAAACATTAAACTTCATCCAGACATCCGACTGCTGATCTTCATGGCGTTGGCGCGCGCTGTACGGAAAACATAACGCTATGCAAACTATGCGGCCGACTATGCATACTCGTTGCATTTTACAACCGGCACACCATTTAAATGTGAATTACATAATTAACCTACGCATTGTTTAGTTACCATTATGCCGTCGTTTTATCATCGCTTATATCTATTTCACGCATTGCAACGTTCGCCCGTACTTATGTAAATGACGTAGCTGCCGAGCGGCCATATTTTACGATAGGGCAAATTGCACGGAGAGTTCTTCAAAGCCGCGTTTACAAACGACGTCGGGTAATAATATCGTAGAGTCGTCGTGCCGTGTACGTATGTACGGCAATGTTAAAAAGCGACGTGCGAGACTAGCGGGTAAACTTGGAACTACTCGACTCGGTTCTGTCAGTGCATAGCGCCTATCTCTAATGGGGCGAACATTTAATGTTTTCTACGCTTCCCGGAGTTTTCATAGCAGCTACTCGAACCGATCGTCTATAAGTATCCTACGCTTCTGACGTTGCTACTCGCGTCACGATATAAACTCCAAGAAAATTGCACGTAAAGGTCTCCGCTTCGCAAACAGTTAACAGATTAACGCTTGGGGAGCCATCTTTCGTGTGGTGAGATTACCTTAAGGCAAAAGCTCATCCAGCTAGCGGCGTCTCTGCGCTAGGCGTCGGCTTTAAGACTTCGGTAAATATCGTAATGACTCGAATACTGTCGGAGCGTGCCTCTGAGAGTTAACTGACTCATTTTTATATCAGCCTTACGAACCTCTCGTTCTTGCTACATTTTCGTATTACGACTAGCGTGATTTCTCGTTACTGCTTATTACGTCTTATAGGTTATCTTTTTTAAACACGTGCCTCCAACGGCGGGAACTTTGAATGACGATATTCATAAAATCTTGTCAGTGTGAAATTGTCAATTTTTCTTCGTAACAATCGGTCCTAGAATTTATATTATCGTTTTTCATAAATGAGCGATATAATTTATTGTAAAATAATTTATTTAACCCTTTTTTCTTTACGTTCTAACAGAATGCTGTATTTTAACCTAGGCATACCCTGCTGGCTGTTACGTGCACTTTCGTTATTACTTCTTAGGAGCTTCCAGACTTGCAAATACGTAAACTGGATAGACACGAGAATATTCGCAATTGCAAAAGTAATTTACACGTGTAGCAGCTGGAGTTTATGAAATACAATTTTGCATCGATTTATTTTAACGGTTTAACACGACCTACAGTAAATCCAATAGTTTTCAAAATATTCATCAATCGACTGACCACTAAGTATAACTATCCATATGTAATTGCCAATATATATTTTTCATTGGAAAATCGATACGTTTTAATTCCTGGTAATTTCAAAAAAAAAAAAATGATTCCTTACAACCCCCGAATCCCAAAAATAATTCCATCCCCTTTTCCACGTCCACCATAAGTCCCCCCACAGACTCCCGCGAAACGTTCGAGTTCTCGCGCCCTCCCACATTTAATCTGATTAGAATTATTTTCAAGGTACCTTACATAAACATTATGATCACGACAACATAAATATCGCAATGGCGCGGATAAAAAAAAATTTCCAATACCATCACAAGACGTCTCTCGAAAGACCCGAGAGGGACGTTCGCGACTCCACTGCGAGTATGCCCGAGCGGCTTTTTAATATAATATTATTGGCTATTGATAAATTGTCGATAATGATGGGTTAGCCTCTCGAGTGGGAGGTATAGAACGAGAGCTCTCCCGAGGCTCTCCCCTGGACCCCTTGCTCCTCAGACTCCATCGAAATTCTTGTTAAAGTCTCCTTCTTCCTTCCTTCTTCTCCCTGGCCGATTTCCGAGCGGATCCAGCTCCAAAGAAATTATCGATTTTCTACCTTACCGACACCTCTTATCTTTGCCACATACGTCGCAGCATCCGTACGATTCATAAGGACCCCATCGTATCGGCAGTAGGGTAATTTAAATCAAGACGACAGATCGGTATCGAAATTTCTCAAGGCTCTGAATATCCTTTCACCACGTCACTTCCGGTATGGCGACCCTCGGCGAGTAATCTTTATCGGTACCTTAATTTACAAGAGCTGATCTTCGATCGCGCAGATAACTCCCGTTGGGATATAATTTAGCGGTAGTCCACTCTAAGATCTCCAATCAACCACTTAGCCGACGATATATTTACGAGGTGTTCTGTAATTTTCTCTAATTCGACGCAACTCTCGCCTCTCGCGGTTACTTACGTCACGATCCCAAGAGCCGGATCATGGTTCCCGTAGGATCGGGGCACACTTATGCTAATGTATCTATGTCTCACCCTCGTTCCCTCTTCCGCCGGCGGTATCGACATTTATCCATCTTTCTTTTTTTTTCCCTACCTACGTCCCATTGCCTAGCCGCCACTCCCGTTACCGGCTCTGTCTTATTACTCCTTTATGGTTTATGCTTTATGGCAACGATACGTCTTCCCTCGGAACGCTCAAGAAGACGCCGGCCGAATGATTTAGCATGGCCGGTGGATCTTCATTTGTCGAGCGTTTAATCGAATGCAAACTTGATAAGGATCGTATTTCGAAAATTAGCATAGTCCCAGGATACCAATTTTTCATACACGGCATCGCCCCAAAAAACCAATAGCTGCTTAATCAGCGTATCGAAGATGGTGAATAATTTTATCAAATTTTTTTTTTTTTTTTTTTTTTCAATACATATATACACTAGCCTGATTATTTTAAGAGAGTACAAAAAATAATAATACCTGTCAAAAAGATTCTAGACTCCGAAGATGCTAACTAGACTCCCGAGTATCGCCAAGCCGAAAAGACCGTAGTTGTCTTGGGGGTCTCGTCTCTTCTTAACCGAGTCTCTTCTCTCTCTTGCTCTCTGGCTCTCGGGAGACTAGGGGCCCCGGGAGAGATTAAAAAGTTAATGGGGGGCGTGCTGAGGGGGCGTGCAAGTGTACGTGGTGCCGGGATTTATGTCTGCACCACTGAGATATTGTTACGGGCGAACGCCAATAGGTATTATACTATTCTAAATCTCTCGCGAGCGTAACGCCAATAACGAACCCGAGACTACGTAGAGATTGGGGTTGGTCCGTGCGATTCAAAAAATTGATCTGATCCAAATTCGTGCGCGCGCGCGATATTTGTTATCGACTGGATAGACCTTATACATAGAAACCCGCCTTTATTCGAGGATCGATAAACGATCGCGTAAGAACAACGCGTCCTATTCTTTCCGTGCTAGAGTATGAGAGACTCGATCGATATTATCGGGAGCGAATGGCGGATGCTGTTTGATCTAAAAACTAAATGAGATCGAAATTTAAAATCGATCGCGGAGAAAGGTGCGACCACGTGTAATGCATTTTGGAATATATATATATATATATTTTTTTTGCAATTCCCTTTCCTCTCTCCGGTTCACGTAACCCTTAATCCCTCTATGCGATTTTTTTCAACCATCCCTCTCCTCCTCCCCCCCTCTCATTTAATTGCCAATAATTTATATGGGAAATATTAGATTCGTGCGAAACCGTATTAAAAAGTATCGGGGGCCCAGAGAGCGGCGTATGGCGTAGTGGGACGGATCATGGGCCAGCCGAAGGCTGTAATTATTGCCAAATATGAAAAGCAACCCATAAGATTAATTTTTGCGTGAGATTGATGCCGAGATCGAAGGGTATATATCGGGCCCCCTGAACCGATCGATTCCGCCTCTCTTAACGAGATTTCATCCTTCCGTCACTCAAATTAAGAATAATAATATGCCAATAATGCCAAATTAGGGTTCGCCTTAAGTAGTAATAGTGCCGGTTGCTACAGCCAGTGTATATAAGGATCATCGAGTACCTTTCTCCGTCTTCGCCTGCATCCTTTTAATTATTATCGATCGTTTCCCATATGTGTATCTGAAGTTCTTGAAGAAATTCTAAAAAAAAAAAAATAGAAAAATAATTTATACCGATTCCCACATCCGTTACCGACGATTCTCGTGTCTTGTCCTTTTTCCTCGTTACACCTACGGGAAAACCCGTCTTCGTCTCTTCAAAGGGACTTTCGAAACCTCTTTGGAATTCTCTTAAAATCGTACGATCGATTCGATGCTCGCTACACGAACCTAAATGGGGATCAGGTTTATGTACATCGGTATTGGGTAGAAGCGATATGTACATAAGTATGTACATAGAGTGTCCATAGTTACCGGAATGTATATAAGTACAGATAAGATAGATCTACAGGGACTACAGGAACGTCAACGCGGTCTAAACGTCCCTTTAACAAGCGTCCGTTAATACACTAGAAAAGCGGCAGGGACGATAAAACAAAGTATCGGTAGCTTCACCAGCGCGACCGGTCATTACGCGTAACCGAGCGATCGGTCTTACTCTTGGCTTATCTTTGATTTGGAGTCTCGAAAAAAAGTGTCACGCCTCGGCCAATCCCGGCACGGCGTATCATTATTCCCCCGAATGTCCGACCAATTAAAGCGCTCGCGACAGAGAGAGACGGGGGGAGAGAGAGAGAGAGAGAGAGAGAGAGAAGGGGGGAGGAGAGAGTAAAAAAAAGGGAGGCTAAGAGACGTATAGAGGAGAGTAGGAAAGAGGGGAGAAAAAAAAACGGAATCGGCAGAGACCGTGGATTCTGTCTCGGTCCTTACCGAACGCACGGATAAATTTCTTAGCAGCGACCCGACGTCCTATCGGGCATCTTCGCCAGTCGATTTATTTGGGAAGCTGTTGCGTTTTTCGCGAATTGGCGACGAGCTCGCTGCGCAGAATCTCAGGCATGCCGCGAAGCCCTGAACTCCTCCCGTAGGTTGGTAAGGTATATAGATATACATATATGGCTATAAACAGGAGGGATCGGTCGTACCGATTTGCCAGCCGATTGGCTCCTCTGCCCACCTGCGTCTTCCTCGGGGCGCAATTCCTCTCGAGTTCATCAGTTTCATCGTAATTGGACGGTATGAGGTAAAGGACGAGATTTTTTAATCGTTAAAAAAAGAAATTACGAAAGAATATGTTCGTCTCAAAAGCTTCATTCCATTACCAGGATACTCTTAACCGCCGTTCGATATACCGATATAGTTACCGATTTTTTTCCCCCTTGTATCATGCCGATTTTTTTTGGCTTTTTTCAAAATGCGGAATCTTTATCAAAATCGTTAAGCCGGCTCGATTCGATCGAGTTCGAAAGGGCAACCGATTTCTCGTTAGTGCGCATGCGCTCACCTACTCATTCGCTATAACGTACGTAAGCAAGACGATAGGATTGATGAGCGTGACGGAAGAGAAGAAGGCATGACGCACGTGATGTTCCGCCGATATTCTTCGCTCGTTAAGAATCGTGTACCTATAGGTATCGCCATATCGTGGGTAATTGACTACCAAAAACGACGCCGACCGACGCTCCAAGCGAGGACGATGTTTACGGCGTGACTATTTCAAGAGGTCGCTGGCTTTGAAAATCGCGAGTAAATCGCGGGGACCCGCGTATCGGTCTTGGTCGAAGTGACAAGGGAGGATTTACAGGGGTGACCATTAAGACAAAAAGCAACGTTGCCATAACTCTCCATAGATTTATAGTAGCCGCGCGGAGTCACCGACGAGAGGTCCACCGTGTATAATGCTTCTGGTATCCACCCTGGGTGCCCACCATGATGCCACCATCGTGCCCACCCTGGTACCTGGGTCCCTACGAAAAATCGTTACTATATCTATCTACACGCATGTGTATACCTCGTGTCCGCGCTAAACTTAAGGCATAAAATATAAAAGCACCATGCAGCAACGGGCCCAGCTATAAATATCGGCTTATTTACGGAGAATGGTGCTGCCCCGCGTGGGGATAAATCCAGTAAAATGCCCATTTAATTAACACCTTATTTATTGAGATGTCCACTGGGACCCACGTTGGGACCTTAAAATTTCCTATAAGAAATACTCGTGAACTTCTCAGGTGGGTGTAATCGAATGGTCGTGGTGGCTCTTCTAAAAAAAAATGCAATTTTCAGAATTTTCGAAATATCCCATATGAAAAATTGATTCCTTATTATTCACGTAATAGCATACAAAAAAAAAGATGAAAAAAAAAGAAATTTTTTTCAATCATCTCTGGGCGCGAACCTGATTCTAAGACTGGTCTCAGGAGCGACCTAAAACCAATGCGTTTATCGATAGCTACCATCTCGCTCCTATTAGAACCATCTTAATGAATCGAATGAACACCAGAACCACCAACCGGCTAACCAGCCAAAGCAGCGTGATACAAACGCAGAGAGCAAAGCAGGCCAGCAGCAGCCCAGTCAGTCGAAGCCGGTAGAAAGGCCGGTAACCGAACGAAGTGCTTGTTAAACGGGGACTAACAAATGCTACAGGGTCCCCAAACAAAACGATCTCGATAAAACAAAAGAGATCGAGAAATAAAAAGGTATTAAAAGGTACGGAATGGCCCTCGCATTAAATACGGCCCTTGGCGCGCCTCTGAAAACATTCTCGAGTGGTACTTCTTCCTCTCCGGCTCGGATCATTTGCTCCTCGAAACATTTAAAACGCCACGCGATTGCCACTCGGCGATTCGCGATTATCCGAATACGAGAGTGCTCGAGTATTTATTTATTTCTCAATGACCAACGCGTGCGGTGCGCAGAGCGGCTTGGTTATAACGTACCAACGTAATGGGTCGTTCACTATGATATTTTTGTCTCAATCGATAATTCACACCTTGATAAAGATAAAAAAATTTTAATTGATATAATTAATTATTTTTTTTTAACACTATATTAAACATAAATTGTACGTACACGTATATGGGCCACTTAGTGCGGAAATTAGATACTCATTAAAAGCCCCTTAAGCTCAAAGGAACGACGAGGCTGCTCATCGAGTCTCCTTTGCTGGTAACGTTGGGACCTTCGGTGTAAAATTCAGGTGCTACTTCGCTCAGAGATTCAGCTGCCTTGTTCTCCAATAACGACGGAATAAATGTACGTCAAGACACGAGGGGAGAATCCAAAGACTACTGGGTGGTAAAACACACCGCAACTTCACTACGGTTTAGTTCGCTTCTATCTTACACCTGCTTTACAAGCTACCCAACCTTACCCCATGCTTTACTAAGCGCCCTCTCAACGTGGATCACAGAAACACGATGAATATTCATCGCCGGGGCTCGTTACGATCTTTACGTATATACATATATATGTGTATGTATATTTGGCAAAGTAATTCGGCATGCATTTAAAACGTGAATAACAGCTACAGTTTTACGATCTTGTACCATTGAGTAATTAGCGCGATACAATATTTCGTCTTTTCGTATCGTCCGTAACCAATTCCCCCCCCTTTTTTCTTTCTCTTTTATTATCGAGTTGCGCGGATTATGGGATTTAATTATTTATTTCTTTTATTTTATTCTAATGGGATTCGCACACCTGTTCCGGAAATATGATTTATCATCGAGGACATCTGTATCGACAGATTTATTCGCAAAGCCGTTTGGTTTTCTCTTTTTTTTTTTTTTTACTCTAACCATATATACCGTACGCGTTAACTGTCATAATTAAACGAGCTGTCATATTTTATTTATTACGTAAAATTTGATAAATATTCTTTTAAAACGTTCGAACGAAATAATTACGTAAGGAGGATAGTGATACATTAATTTTTTATTATATGTATATGTATGTATATACCTATGATACGTTACATATTCGATTCCCCCACTCTGACTTTTCGTCCGGGTTCGGGCATTGCGTCACACTCGTCTAGATTTCCACGCGCCAAGTTATAAATCTATTTGGCGGTTTGCCGCCGGTCTCACCTGTATCTTAAGCTGTATCGGCCACTTGTACAGCCACGTATGTACATATACAGCGTGTGGCCGGCACGTACGAGTTCGTCCACAAAACCGAGTGAATTACACCTGCGCAGCTGCCCGGACGGCAGGTGAATCTTCGGCTCACCTGATCCGTAGGTTTGCACTCATACGAATACGAGAAGAAGATTCCGGTAGGACGTATCGACAGAGCGAGAGAGAGAAAAAGAGATAGAAGTAAATGTTAAGGGAGCGAGAGAGAGGGAGACAGGATATATCGGTATAAAAAATAAAAAGCGAGCAGGGAAAAGTGTCTTCAAAGTGTCTCGAGGCAGGTGATATCAATTGTACGAATTATGGCTGATTGAGCTGCGAGAGAGTAGGCGTGCATATATACATACATGTATATATATATAAATGACAAACTATAAAACGATAACGAAGATCAGAGCACGTGGAACGAAGATAAATCGTGAAAGGTGCAGGCGAGCTCATAAAGAAGCGTAAAGAGAAATTTCGCTTAATTCCATAGCACACGAGAAAAGGCCCCGTGGCCAAAAATGGAAACGCATCCCGCGCGTAATTTCGAGGGGGGATGCTTCTGCGCATGCGCAAAGTTGAAACCAACCACGTACGGCCTCCGATCGAGTAGCTGCTCCCCGATCGTTCGTTACGAGGCCTGAAAAAATTCTTACAACCTAATACCTCGTGACTCTTGCAGCATGATATTCTTTATCGGCAGGCTTATCACGTTAACGGCTTCACCCTCGATTGGCAAATGAAAACTCGAACCGATCTAATCTGGCTGCCCGGGCGTTATCCTGCAGCCTACCTGTCTGACGTGTATTCGCGTTATATCCACTTGTCCCATAGCTATATGCGCGAGGCCCAAGCCCAGCTATACGAGAGTCTAACTCCATATTACTTTTACTTTAGCGTATATAGTAGGCAATCTTCGTAATTATAGAGCTGGCGCGCGTCCCATTAGGTACTCCATAAACCCACGAGAGCAAAACATTGCCGAGATATAGCATGATATAACTCGGGCCCACCTTGGCTGATCACTGACCAGCGCAACCCTGCATCCAGGCCGGCTCTGAACTCAGGATTATGCAATTGCCATTCCTAAAGCGTTCAACGTATACCGGGCACCTTCACATACTGGCCTCGCGTTAAGCACGTGGAACGCACACGCACGTGGTCCTCTCTTCTAGTTTATTAATGTCACTAGAAACCAGTGCTCGCTACGCGAGAACGAACCGTAGAACGCGTAGGCGTCAGATTGAACTTGACCCTGAGTCACCGGTCTTATCCAAGGAGTTCACCTTGGTCCTCTCGTCTAGACCAGCGAACCATGCTGGCAGCCTCTTCGCACTTAACCTCGTTACCCCCTAGACCAGTTGGATACCCATGTTCCCGTAAGTGTCACCAGGTCTCCTCCTTGTCCTAGGTTTTGCGCGCTCAACGAAACCTGTCGCGACGTCCCGAACCCAGACGCCTCCGGCAGACACCTGCAAACGAGTCTCTGGCCTGGTTGCCTGAAAAAGGTTGGAATCGTTACAACCCGAAATACTCGTATGCGAAATTACACCTCGTCTAGACGATACATCATCACCTGCCTGACCTACTCTCGGTACTACATCCGTCCAGCATCCTTAATTACCATATACGGATCCTAGTGCCTACACGTATACTTTTGCCTTCCCATAGGCGTAAACTCCTCAAAAGTCGAGGACGAGGGCGTGCACCATTGTAGAATCCATCGTGCAGGAAGTGGGCTGTAAAGTCACTAACTCTTGGTCAGCGTTCACGAATGAGCTCACCTAGTCTTGCTACCACGTTGGTTCGTAGCCCCATAGCATGGCGGTGAACAATCCTTTTTCCTCGGCGCAGGAAGCTGTCACAACTCCAGCCCGGCGTGCGTGCGCTCATATGCATGCTGCACGTTGCAGATACGCCCAACGCATGTCTCTACTAATCTAATTTACTTCGGGCCAGATTAAAAAACTCATTTACCGTGACCCAGACGCTTCTGCGCTCTTGGGAACCATCCACGCCGCGGAGCGGAAGTCCGTAACTTGGCGAACGTTCACCGGCTAACACTTTGCTCTTGCTATGTGAATATACATATATACATATATATATATATATATATATATGTATATATTATCTTTGTAATTTTTTTTCTTTCTACCCACCACCCCCTAGGCTCATTGCCCGTACGCACCTAAGGTAACGTAACGATCCCTTCTTCGACTCCTCCTACCATCCTTGTTATTACATAAAGATACATTCTTTCCGGAGTACGTGCTGCGTCCTCGTAATGCCCATGGAACGCCGTGCCTCTCGTGTTTCTCATGTATTAAATTTTGCACTCACTTATCGGGCCCGACGCGCGTCTTGCATTCCGCGTTCGTCAAGGAACAAAGTGCCGATCCGTTAAGGGCTGGCGCGAGCCCGTTTCTTATTCTTTTTGAAAGGAGCCATTGTGCCCGCGCAACTATACCGAACGGACTATAACTCATTGGCCGCGCTCGGCAGGTGCTTTTCCACTCTTGCGCCCTTTCCAACTATAGTGTATAAGGAAACTATTAAATCGCAATTTTATGCCTGATCAGCGTGATTACGTCCCTGTGCTGGACTAGACGTGGTACGGTCTATGGGTAAACACGTGTGCCGGCAACATACCGTCTATATAGGTATATAGTGCGTGGGGATAACTTTGTACGTATTTTACCAGCCGCTAATTGGATCCAAATACCGAGATCGTTCCTCCATTATGGACTGTTCATACTTTCTCTGGCTTCGACAGTCGCGATTCGAGCATTGGCGAGATCTTGAAAATTCTACGAAGCTTCCACGAACCCCCTCCCCCCCCTCCCCCCAGCCTCTTCGGTTTTGGCCTGGACGTGAACGTTGGCGCAGGTGGTTGGTCTCGCGTGTTCCTTGTTGGACTGATTAGGAAATAAATGTGTGCTTCCAAACGGACGCTGGAATAGCTACTAGGCAGGTGAGACTCTGGTCTTCCAAGTTTTACCTAGGTCTAATGGCCATTGATAACTTTGGTATACATGGGCACGTGCCTTTGCCATTGACATGTTAATAAAGTGACGGGACCCTAGGATTTTTATGATTTTCTCAGGCGATTTTTCGAGATGCAACGAACTTTTTATGGGTGTGATAAAAATATGAGGTCGTAATTATTGTGTGAAAAAAAATTTCAAATTTTTTTTATAACCATCCACTCAATATAGGTATAGTTTTATTGATACGAAAATTAGGTGAAATGCAAAATTTGAATGTTATCGTAATGCGGTAATATCGTACAAAAGAAACGATAAGAACGCGCGATAAATTTTATCCGAATTATATTATCCCGGGAATTATTTGTTCCGACGATAAAAAAAAGAAATTACTCGCGACGATCTTAAATCCATTCCTACCCATAAAGATGCACCTTCCGAAAGTTCCTAATGAAGACAAGCCTCAGCAATCGGTATATCACCTCGTGGCAGCAGCAGCAGAAGCAGCTGCTCGAAAGACACATCCGTTGAATTCCAGAACTCGAGCTAGCAGAGTTTCCGTAGATAGAAAAAAAAAAGTATTCCAATATTCATATCTAACGTCTATCAATGTGTACTTCCTGTATCCAAAGATGATAAATCTCGTCTGCAACGTATGTCCAATGCATTAATGAATACAGCAGCAGTATATGCATATATATATATATATATATATATGAAGTAAGAGAAAGACAGACTAAGGGAAAGATTTAAGAAGGTTCCCTACGGCAAACGACTCTCTTAAATCATACTTAACGTTAAGCTCTATACACTTGCTGTTAGGTCAACTCGTACACCGGGCCTGGATCGATGTAATACCAGCCTTTTTATCACTCCGTCGCTCATACTTATCCACGGCGCGGCAAGGCCCATGGAAGTTAAAGTCGATGCAACGGTAGTAGGATGCATTTACAAACGTATTTACGAAGCGGTGCACTCCGGCAGAAAGACAGGTGCTTACCTGGCACGCGTTCTCTCGACTTGTCTGCCTGCAGCTGAACTAATTACTAGGTGGTTACTAACCTGACTTACCACCTTACGATCTTCCCCCTAACCCCACGAGAACAGCAATATCCTACCCAGCGTGTACAATCTCTATACAGGGTATCAAGCAGAGTCCTGACCTTCTGGAAGAATTTTTGTATTTAAAAAAATATTTCTCGTCTCTCCCGCTAGATGGCAGAGTCGTAGAGGAAGCTTCGAGCCAATTAAATAAACTGCAGCTGGACGTTAAGACGTCCTCGATTACCGGTCGACGAATCGGACTGTCGCGACGTCCGATGAAAACGCTCGCCGGTCACGAATCCACTATGATTGCCCTGTTGTACGTACAGAACGCGTGCTAACGCGTTGATATTAGTAATTTTGGTAAGGGCGATAAATTTGGGTGAATTTTCATGAGCGCGCGAGTAAATCGTACAGTTTCTGGCAGCGGTATAGAATCTTGTTGGTCCTTGCGAAACGGTTGCTGTCGGCGACCGGTAGAGGGGAGTCGCATCTGCCCGTGAAATCTGGCTCGAGCGAGACTGTAGGTGGCTCGTCGAGTCTGACGAAATTACATCCATAATTTCGATGCCATTCACCCAATTTTTTTGTACCATCCATTTAAAAACGCGTCTCCTTTGCCTCTCGCGTGTTTTACCGTGGACACGCGTTTGCAGTCCGCTGATATAATACACCGTGTACGTGATTGGTCGCTTCTTCGAGCTGGCAGGTGCGGCGCGCGCTGCCCTCTTACGTGAAATTACTGGCTTAATGTCTTATCGCGGCAGTTAACCCTTTTTCGGGATTTTTGAAAATCTCGTTTCTCGTCTCTTACGCAATCCTGCTTCGGCAGTTTTATTTGGCTCTGACTACGTCAATGAAATGTTTCTCTACCTATTTAAGCAGGTACGCGTCGACGGCGACAATCTGGTGAATGATGCTTGGTGCTTTAAGGGCGTCGTTCACCTGTTTCTTACTAGGATAATATGTATGTAAATTGAATGGTACCTTGAGAAAAAAGACTCCGTGACTCGAGACAGTTCACCGGTACGTTAGTTCTTTAGTAGACTTACGTAAGGGCAGGATGCGACGTGGTCGTAGTGAGAATTTGGAAAATTTTCAAAGAAAACTCGATATTTCGTTAGAAATTGAATTTTTGGTAATTTTCGAAAATTTCGACTTTTAAAAATTTTTTTTTTACTCACTCTTGACCCTATCCGCCAACGCGTTTACGTTTCACGACGTATACCGATCCGAGTAAAACTTTCTTATCACACTGCAATCCCATCCGCGGCTAAATGACGCAAGCGTGCTTTTTATCGTAACTAGGTAAAATCGCTTTATCGACCCAAGTCATTAGTTCCAGGTGCGCGAAATAATCCCTTTTCCCGATAACGCGTCACCCGACCTCCAAGCAGAATCCCACGAGCCACGCTCAAAGAATACACACGTGTATGATTAATGTTAATAGTAGCCACAAGGTATGATTAGCTCCTGTAATCAGAAAATCCAGCCCGTACCTTTCTAATCAGTATACCCAGCCCAATGAAGTAGCACACCAAAGTAACCACGTAGAATAAAAGTCCCTGAAAAAAAAAAACGAGAGGCGCATTTCCAAAGTATCCCCTGGGTCAAGTCAAGCCACCGATAGACAAAGCCAAAACGATTCTTAAAAAGTATCAAACCATTGGCGGTTTAACGATCGAAACCGCGTAGGTGGGACGGTCGTCCGGTAACGTGGGATTAACCAGGATGACGAACTCCCGGTGGGCTTAAATTATTCGGTAGTAAAGTTTACGAGGTAACAGCTTGCGCTCACAGCAACCAACACGTTGTCCGTCATCGTTTCCGAGGCAGTACTTGAGAGATATTTTAAGACGATCACGTGCAAGAAATATAAAGCTACAAGGGCAAGGATACGGAAGGTCGTAAGGTGATAATCTTAAAGGGATAGAGTTCTCTCGACCGAATAGCCGATCGCAGCCGATGGCTGTTGTTTAGTAGCCGGATATAAAATTTGCGAGACTTCAGACCCGAGCCTACTTCGCAGCGAAGCCGGACTTCTGTCGGAGTTTTAAAGCTCGACAGAAGTGGCCAGTGCGCTGTGCCCGGTGAAGCGGCCGAGACTCGTGTCTTGGGTTTAACGATTATTGCGCAGTAAATATCTCCGGTCCACCTGTGCTGCCCTCGCAACCTCAGCTAACTACGCCCGGGACCGCAGAGGCTCTCCCCGTACGACCACGCAACTGTAAAACGGAATAACAGAACGCGGCTATTGTTTTACACTGGTTGTAAAAGTAGCCGAATAAAATATCCTCCAGCCGGTAGGCTGGAGTCCGGCCGAGCCTTTCTAAGGGAACGAAGTGAGCAGCCAGATAGAATAGAGCATAGGATATCATTGATGATCATCCGTTCGACCTGGTCCCGTGCATTAAAATAGGCGAGCGCCACCGTGCGCTATTTTTTTGCCGTTAGGTACCCCCGTGTCTCCCTGAGACGGATCTTGAAATTTCGTCCGCAAACAGGGTACCGCGTAACGTGGCTGCACGTAGGTTACCATAATCGATACCTTGGGTACCTAGTAGGGTGAGCCAAGTGACAGAGGGTGCTGTATGCTCATATTTAATTTCAACCCGACCGGAAGGGACCCTTCTCGTTCGATACGATTATTAAATAGATTATAGATTCGAAATCAATGTAGCTCAGATAGGACATCCCATCATGCACATGAGCGCTTCTGGCGCCGGGGACTTCCCATTGGATGATACTTGCCGCACAATTTTCCAGCCGCTGGCCACAGCTTTCGAGGATCAATGGACGGATCGTAGAGACTGATCTTCACCTAAAATCTGTCCTGGGGTCAAGCGTGGAAGACTTGCCTTATAAAGCTACGGGATTTGCCGGCTACGAGTCGAATAAGGCCGAGGCGAATAAATTCTATATAAGGGAACGCTGGTCGAATAAACGAATAAACCGTCGCGCCAGGATCGTCCTGACGAGGGTTTCGCCGTTGGTCTCTCTTTCTCCTATGCTAGCTGCATCGCACGAAACGCGCGCATCCGTACCGATTTATAAGCCGGTGGGAGAAGAAGAGACAGGGACAGCGCAAGTTGAAGATGCTCGAGCGCAGGAATATTATTTAACCGTTAAAGTCAGTCCTCGTTATGCTCTTCCCGATAGAGGCGTGGGACGTGTCGTCGTATATTAGTTTGAAAACGCCCTCACGAATCGAGGGGGTGATATACCGAGATTAATGCTAGGGTCAAGCACGTCGAGTTACAAGTTACACGTGAGAAGGACTCCGTAGGAATATTTGGCCCCGGGTCCGACTGATCTTGCTCCTTCGACCTGGTCTTGACCTACCCTTGATTAAATTTTACAAAAAAAAGATTCAAACCCAAGAGACACTTTTATTGCGATTGGTAGAATTGTTCTGGGTGCCCTGAACTACCGGATGAACTGAACGTGTCTTTACTTACCCTAATCGAATGCCTAAAAAAATGTCAAACGGAAGAGACACTCTGATTGCGATTGGTATCATTGCCCTGGGTACCCTGGATTACTCGATGGAGGGTACTATGCACTAAATCTAAGGAACCTCCTGCCCTCCACCTCGCCGACCCCTAGGTCAGTTCCTGGATGTGTCGCGGTGGACAAATGCCCGGATACCAGCAGTGGAAGTAATGCGTCTTAGCAGCGTGCAGGGTGCAATAGTCTGTGCGACGTAATAGCTGACGTGGGGGAGCTTAATGCCCGGTAGTGCTACCTACCCACTTGGATTACCAAGGGTTGTATAGTCCATAGAGCCAGTGACACTCGGAGGGCTGATAAGACAGAGGGTTAAAATCGACTTCCGAAGATTCTCTGGATCCAAGGGAAATAAAGGCAGTCTCTTCCTGCCATTCGGACAGAGGGTGGATCCTGTACCCAGGGGATTCGTTATGGAGCACCAGATGGCAGGACTGGACCCGGTACCAGGAACTTCATGAAAGTTGATAACCAGGAGTGAGATAACGAGCTGATATCTTTCTTCTTACTCTTTGCTCTTTTATTTCTCTCTCTCTCTCGCTCGCTTTTATTGCCCGGTCCACTCGCGCGTTCCGAGCGAGCGGTTTCATTCGAGCGAGACCAGCGTCGGGTAACGATCTAGGTGAAAACGTAATTAAGGATCCTACTTATTAAATACGTACACCGTTGGACGGCTAAGTAAAAGGTAAAATGACTGCTCGCTGGCTCCATGGGTGGCATGGTTAGCAGCCCATCCATTTTTCTGACTGCTTGTTGTTTCGCGCCAGGGGTCCCGGGGCTCCTTCAATCTGAACTCTCGGGTCCACCCCTGTACTCCCGTAAGATAGTTCCTCGTACTGCCCCGCGTTAGCTACCCGTGTGAACCGGACCTGGTCTAGCGCAATATCGCAACACTATAGCGCAACACCTCGACAATGCAATTTACCATTCGATAATAGATATTTAAAATCGTCTCGATATATTCGTACAGCGCCATAGCCACTTCGCTCTGCAGTAACTTTCTATAAGAAGAGATCAGCCGGGCTCTAGATTTGGGCGAGCATAACTAACCATAAAATGGCGATGTTCCGCGCGTCAGTCCACAGAACGCTCGTCTCTATACGAGCCACTGGCACAGTACTGGACAGCGTCGCTCGCTATAGTCCGACCAGAGAGAGCGAGTCCCGCGCGTTATACACGATATACCCTAGAGTCTTGCGAGACTCTATCCAGGAGCGCCAGTCATGCCGCCCTCATCAATCTTGTTCGATTATTCCGTGATGGGCGAAAAAAAAGGCCGGCAAAAGAGAAAACAAAAGCAAAGCCAAAGAATGGATCGAGCGGCGGCGGTTACGGGCTGGGGGGAGGGGGGGGGGGGCAGGCCAGTCGGCCAGGGGGAGCGTCTCGCTCTCTCAAGGTGGTTATAAATGGTGAGGTGATTTGATTTCTATTAGGCGACTTATTGTTCGCTCCTTGCGGGATACTCTTCCAGGACCTCGTGAGGAACTAATGAATTTATAGTCGCGCGTTTGTCCGTCGCGCTCTTTGGAAACTACGAGTTGCCGTTTGGCGCTTTGGTCTCTGGCTCGGAAAGAGGCGCGGGGCTCTCTTGGACGCGTTGTCGGTCCTGGTTACTCGGCGGCTCGGGTCGAGTTCATTGGCTAAGGGCGGTACGCGTCATGGGGTACGACGTTAATACGTTTTTCGTTTGGCGTCTCAATAAACAATATTTACCGTGCAGGTGCCCATTCGCAGGCGATCGCGAGACGCCTTCCTCCTCTTCCTCTTCTTCTTCGTACCGGTATCGAAGCTACGGCGAAAAGGCTGCGAAGGGCGTTGACGGGAGGTGGACCATCGCAAACACTCCCCGATGAGAGTCTGACTAGAGGATAATTTATGTCGCGGCTTTATGAGAGTCTAACTAGCGGGTACTGCTTGGCACTTGGTACCTTGGTACTACACTACCGCTTGGGCCTCTCGTTTCCGACGCCTACGTCTTGCGTCTACTGACAAACGACGTCTTCATGCATGACGCGGGTCTTGCGTAGTCGGAACAAAAAACGTGACCTTAATACGGTTGAGCTGAATGCGATTTTTTGAAATTTTTATTAATTGGTATATTAGTTAATTTTTTTTCGTCATTTTTCACATTCTTTGCTAGGAAGAAATTCATCTTCCACGTACTTATGGGATTTTCGACGACTTTGTACTTCGCTACGTGAATCTGTCCCAGCGTGTAATCTTATTTGCAAACGGTACCTTCGGAAACGGCACAGGGAGACCATACTTGAAACTGTTGCACCCGAGACCTCTAATCCTGTCTCATATCTATAAGTTTGTAAAAGGGAGTTTCAATAGGTCAACCACTTCTATCGGTGGGTACAAAAGCGTCGCTTTCAAAACGATTTACTGCTCGGATTGACTTGGTCTATGAGGTCGGTCTTCCTGTTTGCTCTTGAGATTCCCAGCACCTATAATTTCCGAGGGAGATCTTTCTTTTTTTCACTTTTATTTGATCCTGTTACGTGAATGACGGGAAAACCTTGCTCCGATCGGGGTCGGTAATCTTCCTATTGTCAGCGAGGGGACACTTTTCTGCTACTTCTTCAACGGAGCCTGAAGCAGCTTGCTTCCGTTGGCATTGTGTTAGAAATTAAAAAAAAAAAAATTTTTCACTTACCAATCTTTATGCAACTTTGCATCGTTTCTGCCAGTTATCATTTTACTGTCTTCTTACGTTCGTATCTTCTTCGGGTACCCACCTGGTCTGACTTCTTGGTTCGCGTCGAGTGAACCCTCTACTCAAGGTAGCCTCGTGAACTTCGTGAGGACCCTACCTGCTGGCAAAGGGAAGGAACAATGACCATTGAGAAAACAAATTATAATTGTCGAATGATTAGCTCGATCGTTCCGTAGCCAAGTCGAAGAGGGCGTCCCGAGGCTTATGAGGCAACAATGACTGGACAACAACAGGTCATCCACAGTTTTACACCGGTCCGGCATCCTCCTCTTCTTCATCCTCTTCGTCCCCTTCATTTTCATCGGCGCTTATTCTCTCACTTCGCGGGATCCTGATGATTAACACGCGCCTGCCCCCCCAGCCCCACTATAACGTGGAATAAGCTGCTTAGACCAGGAACAGTGATTCCCAAACTTCAAAACTTTTGAGTACGTCGCACGAATTTTCTACCGGAACACGACCCCAATAGATCAACCAGATCTTAATCAGAAATTATCTCGTCGGACAAGCTCACGAAAGTTGCTTCCTTGATATTCTGGAAATATGACTTTGATGCTGTTCAACATTTTTTTAACCTACCTACGCGAGTCTCATCGTTTACGACATCTGGTCGCTTTGTTTCACCGAGGCGGGTGAACATTATTTTTTGAAGTTCAAGTCCAGAGATAAGGTTAAGGCCGGGTCGTTGTTGTTATTATTCTCTATCAAAATTATCCTCGTTTGACGATCACTGACTTTATGGTGGCTATCGAAAGGGTGACAGGTCGGTTCTCACGTCGATGGCCTGCACCACCTTTACTAGAAGTATACGCCTTTAGAACGCCTGTAACCAAGCAGAGGATTCACCTCTTACCTTCTTCTCTCTTCTTTTCTCTTGCTCTTGGTTCGAGCGTATCCCACGTATTAACATTTTAACACCTGAGGCACCCCCTGCCGAGCCCGTTGCACCTTCCTCCTCGTGGTCTTCTTCTTGTAACACGCTCGATGGTACCAGAGGTGGAATTAGATTAGCCGAACAATCTGATCAGCCGGCGATGTGATTAATCCCGTCGGATATTGGCGCTCGAGTATCCACTTCGTGTTGGTGTGAGTCCACCCTTATGAAATTACCAATGGAGACTTTCTCGCTGAAGAATCATAAAAAAATCATTATCGCGTCGCTCTCAAAATTTTTTTTTTATATTTTCCAAAACTTCCTAATCGAGCTAACTTTTTGAACGTCCAAATTTATCTTGATACAATTAAAAAAAATTAATTTATCCAAATCACATTTCGCCCGACCCCCACCATATACACATTCCATGCTAACTAGGACTTAAAATTTGAAATACAGCAGCTATGGGAAACTCAGTTCACAGTGACTGTGTGCAACTTTAACATAGTAAAAAAAAAGCGCTTGCATTGTTTCTGTGGGAGGATCCCATGCATAACTTAGACGCCTATACAGGTGTAAAATAAATACGTGCAGGAATAGAGGAGAGAGATAGCGAGGGGTTATACCACGTATCGAAGAAGGTCCAACACAAAGGGGCAAGTTTCGCCAAGTAATCGTACCCATTAATAATGTCGGTGATCCTCCTCCTTCTCTCGGCCTGGACACCTCTGCCACTCAGCGTCTTCAGCCTCTTCTGGTTCTATCTCCTGTCTCTCCTGTCTCTCCCGTCTCTCCCATAATCCGTTCTGTGTCTTCGGGCGGTACGTAACTCTTGGGTACCGGGTCGGCCTTAACCTCTGATGTCCCCAGACACATTTTCAAACTGGTATCATCGGCCCAATAGTCATTCAGATTTCTAAGTGGATTACATTCGACATATACATATATATATGGATATGGATAAAATTTTCAGCCAACTTCAGGTCTCTCGTTGCCATCGAGTTTTACTTCAATCTTACGAACAATTCAAGATTCCCATCGCGTCGATCATTAAGCAGAGTCCAATCAACCTGATCGGACTACGAGAATGGCTACTGGCCAGGAGAAAACTGTTGTCAGGTAAAAAGCCTTTTTCTTCGCTTCAGAAATAATCTTGAGCACCAATCGCAATCCTCGTGTCACGTTTCCGAGTTTACCAATTGATGCTGGCTGCATTTCAATAAGATCGATACCGATTGGACGGATCGATATTATCGGACCTCGCCCAGCGAAATTTTTGATCAAGTACGAAATTTCTTGATTTTCATTCTTTCTTATCCTATATATTTACTTTTTTTTTATTTATCCACGGTGAATAATAAATCTCGTGACGGAATGTAACGCGTTGAAAAATTTTGAAAAAGAAGCGTCTATAAAAATCCCATATACAGATATGTATATCCATGCGTATAATATTTAACACGCGAGCCAAGGAACATGCGTAATGTACAATTTCCATGATACTAATTTTATACGAGTGCGTCAGCAAGTGCGTGACGACTTCAATAAACGTAGATGCGAGTCCATTAATCGACCTACGGGCTATCCGAGAGGACGCCGCGTTTGATCGGTACGATGGTAAGAAAAATTTTTAATTTTTCATGAAAATTGGTCCATTCGATTTTTATAAAGCGATGCTGCGTTTTTTAATCGGTATTTACTCCTGTCAATTGTACGTGTCGTGTAACGGAGAGGAAACGAGATTTGAATTTCACTAGAGCCTCAATACTTTTCTCGTGCGTTGTCTCTTGCGTTAACCGAATGGAAGGAAAGAAAAAACAAAGATCTCCAAGATGCCCCAGCATCCCAGTTACTCCTCTGCATGGACATGACCCGCGAGGGTAACATATAAAATTAACTTCTACCGGGTCAAATCCTTCGATTGATTCTTTATTTATTCCCCCGGGGTTGCCGGTGTCCAAATCCCCAGTTTCACACTCGACGTGACGCTGACCCCTCGTGCTTGACCCCACGGGATACGTGAGGGATTTGTCCAAGAGCGAAGTGACTTGCTTCTAGGCAGTGATGGAGCACCGTTTGCCGGCGCCCTCGTCTTTTACTCTTTCTTCGTAACTCTGTCTTTTTCTCTTTTTCAAAGCCTCCTAATTTATCTTTCAGCTTTTATTTTTACAGTCGAATCCATTCGGACTGTCGTTAGTACCCGGATCACCGTGCTTGCATGAATTTGGAAAAGGAAAAAAAAATTTTTTTTTCTTACACCAAATTTTTTTTCTCCGTATTTCTTCTCGCGGGAAAACCAAAAAAAAAGTCACAGGAAACCGCGATCTCGAAAGGACCAGAATGGGATTACGAAAATCCCGGTCACTCTCGTAGGAAACACACACGTCCCTGTTGCCACTGGTGAGATGGGGACTTTACGTAGGCACATCTTCTCCCTTTCTTCGGATCCGCGCTAAAGGTCATTTTCTCTCTGCTGGGACGGCAGCTGGATATCCTGACTTAACTTCGCATCGAAATTTAATTCCCCGTGAAATGAAAGCGACTTGTGCGCGGACTTGTGGGGATTTGGGTTTTCGGATTTGTGGGGATTTTTCCTATCCTGAGGTTTCTCCTTTGAGGAATTGTAAGTATAATAGCTATACTGTATATATACACCCGAATGTACAGTATAAAAATGAAATTTATATTTCCATGAAATTTTTCAAAATATATCGTATCTATACCGCCTACGACATCGCGTGAATATTCGCCTATAATTTCCATGGGATTCGCACAGCCATCGCCAGTAAACGCGTGCGGGCAGTTTACATTATTAATTTTCTATTTACCAACTACTCAAGGACAGTCTGGAATTTCCATAGTTTCTAATCAAACGTACAATCTCGGGCTCGATTCGTTTTAGAGTAGATTCTTGGAAATATTTATTGGACATAATGGGTAAAGTAAATGTAAAAAAAAAAAGAAGAAATCGATTTTCGGATGGTATCACACATTTATAAATTTAAAATACACAGTAGATAACAGTCACGGTACAGCGGGTTGAATAAAAGAAGTATCGTTCTCGTACAATACCTATATATCTTCGGCCACGTATCCCTCTTATGCTATAATATATTTTTAGCGGTACGTACTGTAGATACTAGCACGCTATAGTACAGTATACAATATGTAAGTAATTTATGGAGCATGACGCAAAACGTCATTACACATTAGGACTCTCGTGTATACGAATAATCGAGTACGGAACGTGTGGTTTATTAAAGAGAAAGAAAAAGATAATTTTTTTTGTTTTCATGAAAATTCGAAAGAAAATTTTTTCCTAAATATTATTCAATTTTTCGCAGGTCCGTTCAAAACCATACGATGCGACGGATCGTGAATAAAGTGTCCGCGCATGCGCACTGGTAATCTAGAACGATAAAACGAGAGAGAGAGAGAGGGGGTAGGGGGGGGGGGGGTATCGATCGTAAATTTTTATTTAAAAAGACATTTTAATTGTTTTCCACGTAACGTCGATCTTTTCTTCTTTTTTTTTTGTCGTTTCTTAGAAAAATTTTATTACGTTTCCAAGCACGTCCAACGACATTCCGTGTTATTATCGGGTAACAATTTTCGTACATTTATCGCGATCGAGTCTGCGTTCTATTGGTTTTTCCGTGCAATCGGTATCCTTTGTGTCGTCTGGTCGTAAGATGTGCCCGATCGGTAAGACGTTTAATTAACGTTAAAAGGCGAAATTAATATACGATCGATACCCGCACAAGACTTTGCTCGTCATTGCAATTAAGGGGGAGGCAAAGAAAAAGTGGGAAAATACATGTCCGCGTACAACGACGAGGTAGGCCTGTTCGAAAAGCCGCATCATCTCTCGTGTGTCGTAAGCGTTGCTGCTGTTACAGAGTCCGAGGTGTCGGCGAAACAGGCTGAGAAAGTTCTCAGGCGAATTCGCGCGCGGAAAAATCGAATGCAAAAATTATTTTCTTGGGGAGAAAGTAGAGTGCCTTTTTTTTGTTTCGTAGCAAAAATTTCGCAAACTTTATGAACTCGTGTCGGATTAATTTTTTTTATCTCGATTAATCGATTTACCAATTATCGATTAATCATCCAATAAATCACTTACGGGGGGGAGGGGGGAAGGGAATGGATTATTTTTGCTCACCGGTGGTCTCGGTAAACGGAAATTCATCGTTCACCAAACGTGATCGGACGCTTTATCGGGTACGACGAGAAACAGACTCAATTGCTGATCCCTTTTACTTCCGCTCAGCAATCATCGATGCGTGTTTCTTGCGAACCCTTGCGGGAACCGCGACTTTCCATCAGTTAGGATGACGTTTTAATTACCTGATAACGGTAGAGAGTGCAGCGGTTCTCAACGCGTACGATAAGATTGGAAATTGAATTTAATAAAAATATTCAAATTTCATTTTTTTCAACGCGTACAATATGGATTTTGGGGGAATTTGCGAAATTTTGCCGGGAAAAACGAAAAAAAAAAAATGGCGTCTGCCGGGAAATAATACTTGCGAAGATATCGAATCTTGCTGATAGCGAAGATGGGCAGCCGATTCGTCCGCGGTCGAATAACATTAACTATATGTGTGTGTGTGTATATATATATATTATCAATCAAAAATTGGTCGTTATGTATGATTTATCATTTAATTTATTTTAAGTTAAAACTTTTTTTACAATAATATTTTACATTCATTTACACCATCTCCTCGAAAACATTCTTCGCACGGCTCCTATTGCGGTAAATTATTATTATTTTTTTGTTCCGTTTAAAAATCATATTTTACAGACTACACTCTACTCCCTAATAATACTATATAGATATTTATATGTATAGGTTGTTGTTGTTGTTGTTGTTGTTTTTTTAATATCAAATCTCTGTGATCAGTTTGCGATTTTCGAAAATTCTAACGCACCAGTCTTTTGGAAAATCGCAAGGCCTACGCTCGCGCGGCGCATGCGCAGCCGCGCGAGTTCGTCTCACAAAAACGCCTCGGGCCGCGGAATAGCAATAATATAATTTCCATAACGTAGAATTTCAATTCAGTAATTTAATTACGCTAGAATAATTAACCTCTAAAATCGAAAAATCACAATGTGGTCTCAACTCAAAGAGAGTTCATAAAAGTTACATTTTTTTTTATTTTCATTAATACTTTGACTATCTAGTTAAATGTCCTCGATTAACCACTAATTTTATGCACAATCACTTACTTCCGTATTAATTATCCATACGATATTGTTATAATAATAATAACGATACACAATCTTGAAGATACAAAATTTACACGTGTCTGACTAATCTATCCCACCCGGTACAGTTACGACCGATCGACCCTCTAAAATTAAAAATCGTCAATTATCGCATTCAAATTAGATCCCACTTTCCCGCCCTTCTACGTCATCCAACTCGAGTCCCGTTCTTGTCGATCGCTCGTAATCGCCCGGATGGGCGACGATATAATTTACCATTTTTATAACTAACCAGTACAACACACGTAACGCCACGATCGAAGGGCGATTCTCAGGATGCGAAGTTCAATAGATTTTTCACAAGCATAAACGATCTCGTTTAATCGTACGCAATTAATTGTGCATTTCACCCCACCGGTGCATCCACCCCGTTAAATGACTGTCGCATCGTTCGCAATGAAGCGGTGTAAAGAATGAAAAAAAAAAAATTTTTCAAAAAAAAAGTAAAATCAATCTCCCTACAGAGGAGCCAAATCCAACGTGAGACAGAAGTCACTTTCGAATTTCGGATGATTCCAAGGCCGGACGCTACGGCGTTGCAGCTGTCAGACAGGCTGCACCGAAAATGCACTGCATTGAAGAGCGAAGCGCAACTTTGAGCAGACTTCGTAAGGTCCGCGGTAGCGTCCTGACGAATTGTGTAATAAATTGAGAAATTGGGTAAAGCGCATATACCCAAGAGTTGCATCGACCGCGCCTGAAAATTATCGTGAATGCAACGTACGAAAAATAAGAACGACGCGTGGAGTTAACTCGAATGGAGTGTAGCTGATTCATAGTGCGAACAATACGCACCTTCGTACGTAAGGATTTATCATAGGTTCGATCCCCTTCCTGATTTCGCAGCATCGATGGATTCCCGGCTCGTTTTTTTTTTTTTTTTTTTTTTTCCAAGACGACCGGCCGTTCGATCGGACGTGGTTTTATAATTCATCGTTATTTACTTTAAATTGCACAATATTTTCAATTAGGGCCTATTTTACACTGTAGCTCACTTCTAAAGTGTGACTCGACATTGTGAAATTCCCGAAGTAATTGCCCTCGTATTCAGGGGCTTCATACCCTCTCGAGTTACGAGGCGCCTTTGCCGTTTTTACCTTTTTTTATACGCTTTTATTATCTTATCATCTTATCTCTCATCTCGTTCTCATCTAGATTAATTTCGCTCTCGGATACGCTTTCTCTCTCGCTCTCTGCGTATATCCACTCTCTCTGTCTCTCCTTCACCCACCCACCCACTCGTCGTATCCTCTCTCTCTCTCTCTCTCTCATTTACACTCTCACTAACCACAGACACGCACGCACGCACTCGCTCGCGTAATCACGCACAGAATCTTCAGCTATACTACCTTCCTCGGAACTTCCGACTTTTACCATAGTATATTTACAATAATAAGACTCGTTTGTACTTGGGGCCGGGGCGCGATGGCCCTAATATATACTTTACATATGTACAGAGATCGGGCCGATCCGATTCGAAGTAATATAACGAGATCGGCCCGATCTCTCAAGAATTTCTACTTGGGTTATGTCAGAGTGGTGGGCTGCGTCCTGAGCTGCTGATCAATCGCAATTCATGTGTACTCTGATCGCCAACCGGTCTGAAACATGACAAAGGATCACACGTTTTATAGACTTGATCGAATACCAATTGACGTCATAATTGTTTGACTTTAAAAATAAATTTTCTTTTTCTCCCCACCTCCACCGACTGTTCGTTCAATTAAAAATCATAGCTGATTTCAAAGTACAATTTTTTTCGGTAATCGCAATACGACCAACTGTCAAAGATCGAATGGACCACGTACTGACGTCATCAGCGGATCACTCACCATAGCATTCGTCGTGGCTGCTAACTGAAGACCCTGAAGACTCGCCATGTGATGAGAATGAGAGTGCGAATGCGAATGAGGATGAATCGGAGGTGGTGCTGGTGGAGGTGCAAATCCTTGATGAAGACCACCAGTGACGCCAACCCCTGTGTGATACATGTAATGCTGCATGGCAGGATGCATCGTGTGATGATGCTGGGAGGTGCCTGAAATTTCAAAAAAAGAAATTCAAATTATTAATCAAAGTGTGTAAATTGAAGACTGAAGAAATTTCACTTTTTACCAGAAAAAAAAATCAATTATTCATTATGATCATTAATAAAATTATTTACCCATAGGAGATCCAAAACCGGAATGGAACGGCTTGTTGTCCAGGTCCAGGTGTCCACCAGCTTTAATCATATCCCCCATGACACCCCCCAGTCCCAGACAGCCACCAGCCTTCTTCTTTTTGCTCTTGGACGACAACTTCCGGTTCCTCGTCTGGATGCCTTCCTTCTTCATCGTCAATGGCCGGTTCACCTGCAACAATAGGAGACAACAATTCGTTGAGTTGATCGTAAACGCTAAATCGAGCGGCCAGATAAAAAAAAAATGACTACAGCCATACGTAATATACCCTGTGTCTCTCAAGAACCCTGTCATCCCCTATGGCTATGCCTAAGATGCACCAGTGGTACAAAGTGAAACGCGGCTTAGCGTGGATTTTGGTATAAAAATAACATCGCGTGGAAACGTAACTTCCTTCGCGGCGTATTACGCCAGGAGGCCAGACCGACGCTAGACGCGCATCCATTGTCGCCAAGGTTGGTGAAAAAAAAAAAAGGGCGTCCGACGTTTAAGTAGACAAAAAATATACTGAAAGAAAGAGAGAGAGAGGGAGCAACAGAAAGAGAAAGGACAAATATACGGGATGCAGACATAGAAAAAACTTATCCTAAGGATGATCTCTAGTTTTAAGGGTTAACGCCCTTTTCGAGTGTTTGAGAAAAAATTTTTCATTTTTTTTTCAATATACCCCTCCCCCCCCCTCCTCTCCAGCACCGTCAAAACGTTCATATTCGTATCTCATAAATTTCTCATACCTCATTTTCAACGACGACCAGACCAGAACGAGGATCTACACGAGAACGTATATGACGCTTTGGGATTTACCGTGAGATCGTGCGCGTAAATGGATATGAAAAATCAGCCAAGGATAGAATGGAATTGCTGGAACAATGAGATGACGCAATGAGGCCCTGTTACGGACCCAAGACGGTACCGACTCTCTGCATACACAGACCAGGTTACACCTGGGTAATGCTCGTAGTCATACCTGGTGCTGTATGCGTTTAATAAGGCTGTCGTCCATCGACGACGTCCTGCCCCCTGCCCGCCAAACACGTTTCTATAAATTCAAGTCGAAGGACGCCGAGCGTCGTCGTGGCCGTTTAACGTAGTCCGAACGAAATTTCCCCGGGATCCCTAAATTTAAGATGGATCAATCGATTGGATCCGTTCAGGGGGATCATTTTTCTTGTTTCGGCTCATCCGGAAGTCGACAGTGTCGCCGCCTATGAACAAAGTCCTGCGGTCGAATATGTGCATACGTTACACATGTCCCTCCTGGCCATTTCTACCTCACTCGGACGGAAGAGTCGCCAATTTTCACGCTACGCGACCATTCTCGGCTTCCCGTGGGCACAATCGATTTGCAAGGTCTCCATATTGGCTGAGGGGTTCTCAACCCGAAGTTGCAATTACGCCCAATGGACGGAGCAGATAGCCGCCGTGATAAAAATTACTTATTGGAATTTTTCAAAAAGAAAATATTTTTTGAAAAAGTGAAATAGGAATTTTTCATCTCGAGTATAGCCGTAACCACGTAGAAGACCCCCTGGACCACGATGATTAAATTCGATCTGTTCGTTAGGCAAGAAGTCGATCGGCCACGGTGCGACGAATTGAAAACAGCTACGAACAAGACGCATCCCTGATATCACAATCCGACACTCGGGACCAACATACGATTCTCCGTATCTGCGGTATTCGCGCTACAGTGACAGGCAAACGGCGAACCGAAGTGAGCCGAACATTGCCGAGCGGCCCCGAGCAATTTTCATACCGCCCAAGGGCGGGAGGGGCTTTAATAAAACAGAAAATTAGACCCAACGTCATTACAAAACTGCATTCTGGAGACGCAACGAGGAGTGACGCACGAGCATCGTGGTTCGTCTCTCCTCCCGCGTCGGTCCAGACGACGCAATTAAGAAATCTCGCAGATTCCCGGTAGTCGCCGCACTCTTGGATCTAAGTAATTAAGGAATCGACAGGCCTGGGCCTCAATTCGCAAGGCACGTCGTTGGTCTTCCTGCAGGCCTAGCGGTGCATCCCAGAATGCACTCGGGTATTAACTGCACGGTCAGACACTACGTCGACCTCATATATATTTGATAAACGATACGCGCCTCATGAAAAATGATTTTCTTCTCGGCAATGACTTCGGTTCCGCTCGGCAATCTTCGGCGAAGTAATCGGAATCGTTCGCGACGTTAAAAGCCGATTCGACGTGGAATTAAATAAGATTGGCCGTGCATCTACTTGGGCTGCATTTGCATCGGTTCGTTTGTTAATGCATTTATTTAATCGTCCTTGCATTATACCTTTGTTTATCCTTCACTTTATTCCTACTTGTTACTATAGACCTGCTACGGTATACGGTAGGATGCACTGTACCATACGTAGGCGGGGGGGGGGGGGGCCCCCGTGCGCGCTGTGCAATACTCAAGTACGAAATAAGTAGGTATGCAAGTATTGTGTACCGGGGGGTGTGCGGGGAGAGTCGCCGGGACTTTGTAGTTGCCGCGACGTGACGCAACTGCCAACTTAGGGAAAAGGTTCTCGGTATTACGAGGAGACGAGGGAGGAGGCGAAGGAGGTTTAAGGAGGGATGCGTCTCTTCTTTACGGAATATCCCTTTTCGTTTCCCCTCCCTCGTCCGTTCCCGGCACACACGATTTCCTCATTTTTCAGAACCCTTGTACCGAACAGACTAATGCCACGACGCGTCGGGCTCAGCCGCGTTACGTGCTGCGACGACGACGACGGACGTACCCAGACGGTCAACGACTCTTTTCGGAATTATGCAATTGGCCAAATTTGTCGAATTAACCGAGCCGAGACGCCTGGCATCGCGGCGGCCCTCTTTGAACGCGTGTCCCGAGCGACGGCAACGGTCGCCCGTATCGCCTTGACGATTTTGCAAAGCTTCTAGAAGCTTTTACCCTATGACGTATCTTTCCCTGGTACGGAAGTACTCGTTCGGCCGTGGCGCTATGCGAGAAATAGTCGAGCTTTAAATAAACTCGGTGGGACTTTGCGCGATGGGTACTTAACTCCGGCAGCGCTCGAACCCAATTTGAATACAATAAGCGGCTTCAATGGGAACCATCGCTTAAGTCTGCGGGTGTCCGAAAGTGCGATGTGGGCAAGGAGAGAAAAAGGCTGTGTGTGTGAGAGAGAGAGAGAGATGAAACGAGGGTGGTATTAATGATGACGGGGATTCTGATGGCGAACGGTGGTTGGAGGTTCCGTGATAAAACGATGGGATACGTAGGAGGCGGTGGATTCGAATGCAGATTGATGTGATCACACACGATGCAACCGCACACTACCTGCATACGGGATACGCGCGACCATCGAGGGGTCAATGAATGAAAGATCGAATCAAAGGACACGTCGTGTAGGAGCGTCCGCTCGAATTTTACTATCGATCGATCGTGACCCGATCGACGTTCGATTTCTGTATCGCAATCGTCGAATAGTATGGATTACGTGGGTAAAAAAATGTATTGATAAAAATTTTTTTTCTTCAATTTTTTATTTTTCATTATCCATTATCTCGCCGACGTTCCACGTGGGGATTACGCGAGTAAAAAAATGTATCGATAAAAATTTGTTTTCTTCAATTTTTGATTTTTTATTATCCATTGCGATAGAAAGGAAAAATTTTGCAAAAATATTTCTCATTAACGCTGTAAGAGCCTCATGGTTATTGGGCGGGGAAAAAAAAATTCAAGTCTTTCGATCCGATCGTAAAACGACCGGTAGTCTGCCGAGCGCGCGAATCTCCCAGGGAATATCAATTGGAAAGTCGGCTTTACGTTTGTTCCGAGTAAAGCGATTTTATAGCTTCCTTAAGGTGTCTTCCACACAGTCCGACAAAATTCCAAGGATCGTAAAGAGAATCGCGTGCGATCGAATATTATAGATCGTTAATTAGCGCCGTACGAGTATCGAATGATCTCGCCGCTCGATGAACCCCCAAAGATACGACTCGAGTACGTGTAGTTTCCAAGTAACGTTATCGCGGCGAAAAAAAAAATGTGTCAGATTAACTTAACGCGCGAGACACGTTTTGAATTTCGATCCGGCGGAAGTAACGCGCGATCGTCCCTGAATCGCGTAACGACTCTGTAATCGACGTCTACATAGACCCAGTCTTTGCTCCTTCTGAGGTTGCTCGTACAGCCACGAATCTGGTACCAAGACCAGGCCGAAGTGTCGGAACAGGCAAGGCTCCCTTTTCCTCGCGGGATGAGACCGACGGCTGCCGTAGTGACCAAACGCGCCTCGATCCTGGTAGCCGTAGCGACTGAAACGGCAATACGAAGATCGATTGACAAAATTCGCACGTGCCGAACGGCTACGGATTGCTCGAAACTCCGCACAGCGTACCGGTACAAGATTCAGAAGAGAAAGAGGATAGACGGCAAAAGACAGATTCAGCGAGAAGATCAGCCGCGTGCAAGAAGGTCCTAAAATTATGCAGCTTATCGGGCAATCGGAGCACGGATATGTACGGTTCCTGGTAGCGCTATGTTTACCGAGTGGCAGAGGACCACGATTGAGATCATATCGGTGAGGACAGGGCGCCACTGTACCCGAGATATATCCCAGAAGCACTTACGAGCGATGCCCGAGCGACGTCTGCGTCTTCGAACAAGAACGGCGTCCGCGTAATTTTTACGTCGGATGCGAACGCAGTCCAGAATTACAGAATCGATCGAAAGATCAAAAAGAATGGGCCTAAAGTGGTAGGCCCACAGTTAAATAAAAAAAAAAAAAAAAAAATAGAATTCATCAAAAAGTGAGAGCGTAACGGTACAACCGTAAAACCTTGAATATAAATCAAGATGAAGGTACAGCACGAGACTGCGGATGCTGGGACAAGGAAAATTGAGACGATCTCGACGACCCACGAATCGACGACTGTGTCGTATCGGTTAGAGGAAACGCGAGCGATATGTAAAGGCAAGGTAGGGTATAGATATATACAGGGTGAAAAAAAAAATAAAGATTCCGTGAAAATCAGTCACGATGGCCGGAGCGGTACACGAAAATACACGTGGCTAAAAATAACGAGGAGGCTTCTTCTGTCTCCGGGGTTCTAATCAGCGCGAAGGATCGCGATCGTTAGGATACACGAGCGTGGTGGTTTGCGCGTGTATCGGTCCTGAACGGGACAGCCCTAGGGAGGCAAGAGAGAAGGAAACAGAGCAACGCTAGACCGAGACTCGCTACGCTCCATAACGTTATTATACATGCAAGTTCGCCGAATACTTTCCTAATGGACGATTCCGCGTAAATCGCGAGCGTCCGGAGCGGGAAATTTGAAAAGTCCAGCATGAGTAAATAAATAAGTCCGCGACTTGAACGAAGACGAAGTACGGCCGACTGGTATCTAGTGGGACGCGAGTCTTGGTTCACTGACAGCAATGGCGGCCATTGACATCGTAAGACCAAGAAGCAAATCCCGCGAACGTTATCGTACGTCGATTCGTCAAGATAGCATATATATATATATACACTGAAAAAATTAAAAAAAAAATAATAGAACCACTATCAGACACCAGTATCACGAAGAATGTATATACAAGTTAAAATAAACATACAGGTTTTAGCGTAAGATCGTGAATAATAACAACAACAACCGGCTCTTCCCTCCGTAAAACTACGTAAGATACTTTTACTACGACGATTAAAGATGAACTTGACCCTGACGACCTATAGTTCCCCAGAAGTCCTCCTGCCCGTTTCCCGATCTCGCGTTATGGCTCTCCTCTCTCTTGTCCCAGGTATTACCATATTTCGGACACCCGGTAGTGGCCCGACGAATCCAAACCCGGCTTGTATTTCGGCGCGTGTGTGAGACTTTAGGTACGTACGCTATCAGGCTGCTCTATCTTAACGACGCCAGATCTGTCGTTCTCTCCTCTCTCTCCTCGTCCTCCCGCTTCTCTTTTCCTCTCTGGCATCTATCTATGATCTCGGGAGCCGGCGAGAAGACTCGCCGAGGAAAAGAGCAAGAGCCTCGCGCTATATGTATTACGATCCCGGAGTAGAACGAGACCGACGGACAAGAGGATAGAAGAAACGAAGAAGCAAAGGATGATGATGATGATGATGATGATGACGAAGCAAAGTACGACAATGACAACGACGACGGCAGCTATTTGTTTCTATCGTTCCTTGAAACAAGCACTAAATACATTCAGTCTCGAACACGTACATACATAGATGCCTAAAATACACAAAAATTAAACAAACAATGCACTCCGCGTTCTAGTTCAAAGACTGAGCTTGCACTTGGTACCAGTCGGGTCTGGAGACTCCTCGCGCGAGAAAGAAAATTTTCGACAAATCTTCGACGACGAAGATCCGACGCGAATCATCTTCGGCCGAGGCAACACCAAAATGACAAAGGTGCGCGCGCACGCGGCACTCGTCGACAAGATTTATCGTACGCTCTGCGCCATCGCTGTACTGTACCCCCCCCCCCCCTCCTGTCCCCTTTTTCTCCAGCCTTTCTCCGCGTCCTCTACCTCGGCTCATCGGCATCCTCCTTACGTTTCTTTCCCTGTACAGGACCAGCCAGCTCACTCACGTGGACCCGCGAGGAGATGCCCGGCCGTACCCGGACACGGAGGTTCGCTCTCTTGCTTAGGCAAACGTTCCAGCTAAGACTGTAATGTGTCAGCTTAATGTCAACGGGGAGTCACCTACTCACGATTCATACGTACGTAGGTATAACCCGCTGTACCGTGTGTAACGACGCATTCTCGATCAAAGCGTACTGAAATCTTCTAGAGAATTTAGTTATATAGGTACCGTCCGACTGGTATTCCCAGATGACTGACTTTCCCATTACCAAATAACAAATGGAATTTTTATTTAAAAAAAAAAATTTTTTATACGAACCAGCGACTCTTGTATGATTCGTGCCATATGTATATATATATATACGCTCGATGTATACCTTTTGATCACGAATTATTCAGCACGCGAATTGTCCTGACAAATTGGAGAATTTAAAAAAATACATACACACATATATACAATGGTATTATCAACCATTTGCCTTTCCAGACGCAGAATGCCTAATTGTAAAGCCAAAGACTACTCGGTATAGGGTAGAAGGTTACATAGGGGTACGAGGGTAGAACCGACTATCGCGATTAGTATATATATATATATATATGCATATATATATATATATAGGTAGTACTCGGTAGAGGAAAAGTGAGGTCAGGGAACAGGAGGGTCTTGGCACCGGGGGCAATTTATTCCTCGTTGCAGCGCGTCTCGTGTTGCGAGTATTTAGCGACGGAACCCCTTGCTTAATTAATGATTACCAGGAAATGTGTCTGGGCTGGCCTTTATGCACCGTATATACCCTACGCCACTGTGTACAATCTTGTCCACCGGCTACGAGGCTGCTCCCTTACCTCAGCTACAGATCGAACGCGATAAACGACCGCCTGCCTACGTACGGATACCGAAGTTAAAGCCCCACCCGATCGAAGCAATGGAAAATTTCGCGTCGCCCTTAATTTTCGCCAATTTATCATTTCTTATTTGATCAGTACGATCTCTCTCGCACTACACTTATACGGGTAAATATTGACACCCGGTACATCCAATAAATATACGGATCCATCAACGTACGTTTAACGTACGACCTCGTTAAATGGTCCGAGCGAGCGTAAGCGCAGATTTGGTGAAATGGACATTTAGAAAAGTGATTTAGTCGCCGATCGGGATCATCGAGAGACGCGCGGGCTCGTCTTCATAGTCGCGAACAGAGCGCAGTTGTTCTCGAGGTAGCAGGAAGAGACAGAAAGTCGACTGTGACGAGTTGCCGAGAGAGCCGGTTGACGAATGTCTTGGCGGCCGAGAGCGATGAAAACGCACTGCTGCCAATTAGAGGGAGTCCAAATTTATTACGAATCGGATATTTCATGGAGGGGGATGGGGGAGGGGGGGGGGGTCGACAAAGGCTATTTCCGGTTTTTCGTAAACGATCGTTAGAAACTTTTAATACGTAAAATTACATTGGGAATAATTCGAGGGATCGTTTTTTTACCGAACTATAGTCAGTCGACACAAGCTATAGTTTGCGCGAGGAAAAATACAGCGACGGTTTCCGCTTATTTGATTACGATGAAAAGTATCGTTTACCGGTAACCGACAATACTCGTACGTAAGATGAAGGGGGGCGGGGGGGGGAAGGGGGGAGATCTTTAACGGAGCCAAAGCGAATATCGGCCGATGCCGAGGTACGAGGATCCGCTTCCTGTCTCTTTGACAGTTGCGCGATTTTCGTGACAATGGCCGAAGCAAGGACAGGGTGGGAGAAGAGAGGAAAAAAAGTGAAGGATCGGACGAGCTAGTAGCAAAATGTAACGGATAGTCTTTGGGTCTTTTAGGCTCATTGTCGATGTAGGACGACGGACAAAGGGCCCTGTCATTACGCGGAAAAGGCATAGACGGCGACGCCGAGCGTCGGCCCTAAAGGTAGCCAAAGGTAGTTTCGGCTCTCTTTGCCGATATATCAGGTTGCCATTGTCGCAGTGATTGTCATTGTCGATTGGGACCCAGCGGGTAGTACCGTGAGTCCCTAATTGTGGGTACTGGTATCGGCTACGTAGTTCGACGTCGGGATGGGAAAAAAAAGCGCGGGTTTTTCAAAATCATACCGACCAATCGCCGTATCGACGCGGTCGCTCCAGGAACTTCCGGTACTCGGACGGAAGTCGAGACACTGTAATACGCCTCCGGTGGACACTAAAATACAAGCAGGCAAAAAGCCTCTCGAGGGTCTTCGGTATTGGAGGTATTGGAGCACGGAGCCAGTGCGCCATCCAGTTCCGGCGCATCCTGTGTCACACGCCGTTGAGCACGCTCCACCCTCGAGGATTCATGTACTCGCGCGTCCGGCACGGAGGCTGCTCTAATTGTTGACACAACAGTCTTTCGAGGGTGCATTGTTGCGCAATCTACTCGATAAATTAAACCTCCTACCATCCGCCTTTCCTGTAGGATCGACTCCTCCACTTCCGGGTTACAGAAATTCTTATTTCTAATGGCCGTATACGGTATACGTTTACGTAAAGGAATATATATATATATGAGACACGTTTTCTTGGGTACTTACGTTGTGCAGCTTGTAGTAAAGTCCGCATGCGTTGCAAACTGGTTCCCCGGCTTGATTTCGTCGCCACAACGTCGTCGTGGCCGTCTTGCAATTCGCGCAGCTCGTGCCCGCCCGTCTTGCAGCACTCTGGAGGGACAGTTTTTGGAAAAGAAAGAAGAAAAAGATATCACACCCGTAAAGCCAAGGGCACATCATGTTTAGTGAAAGTTAGGCCACGGGGGGGGGGGGGGGGGGGGGGGGGGGGGGGGGGGGGGGGCGGGGGGGGGGGGGGGGGGG
>JASANN010000555.1:256896-279176 GCA_031762395.1 Calameuta pygmaea
GTTTAGTGAATGTTTTGAAAAATCCCACCCCCCCCCCCCCCCCAAAAAAAGACATTTTGAATAAATTTTCCAAAAATTTTTTTGCCAAATCACGCGCGTGTCCAATCGGTCGAAAAAATCTCCAAGATGAAAAAAAAGACAGTCGAGTCAGACCTCTGACAGCGGATCGGGTCCGCGAAGTTAGTCCCTTAATCCTCAATCCTAAGAGTGATGTGGAAGGTAGAGGAGGCGCAAAGGTCCTTTTCTCTCCTTTGGCTCCTTTTAGGACCCCGAGGACTGAAAATGGTTCTCACACCTGTGCGCCTCCTATCCCGGAGTGGCAAACACTTAACTAAAAAGGTCTATTATCCCTCTTCGGCTAACTATAGCTTATTTACCTTTTTATATACCCATGATGGACTACATAAGCCGTATTATATACATTTCGCTTCTCATATAGTTATATGTGTATATATATACATTGTATATATGTATACACATAATACGAGCTCCCTCCTCATGGACCACTTAACCCCCAAGATGACACGGTATATTCAGAGCGCTCTGAAACATTCCGACAACAAAACTATACCTGCCATTGTCGGGGGGGCCTCGCGTACACGAGACGTCCCTCTGGCTCTTTTTCATCCTCTTTGCGAACGTCACCGCTGCCATTCCCTTTTGCTCCCCAGTTCACAACTTGCGAGCGACCATAATGGCGAACTCCTTGAAATTTCTTGCGTGCCACCATTGTGTGCCCCCCCCCTCTCCCCTCTCCCACCCCTTGCCGAGTTACGAAATTACGCTTTTCTTTTCTAACGACATCATCGGCCTCTTCGGCGTCGCTGCCACTTCCGATTATGCAAAGTCTGGAGGGGGGGGGGGGGGGGCAACACTCGGGCGTCACGCAACTTTTTTTTCACGTTCACAATTGAGATCGCGCATGCGCGTGAATGTACGATTATATATATTTTTTTTTTCAATGAAAATCTTCAACACGCGTTTCGTACATGGGACTATTAGCCAGATGACAGTTCAAAGAGTACGGATGGAGGGGGGGCAGCGAGGGGTTGAAATTCTAGCACGAAAAAATATGTTTACTTTGGTCGAGCAGTGGCGAGTTAAGGGTGGGTATGTATAGTGCGACGTCATTATATGAATGATTGTATGGGGGGAGGGAGGGGGGGTTGAAGCCTGTGTCGGTGTGTAATCATGCCTTATCGCTAGGATCTTATCAACCCTTGCGCGTCGCAAAGGGGTCTCCGAGGATAGTGGGAGGAAGTGCGGGGGGGGTTTGAAAGGGCTGGAAGAGTATAGAGAAAGAGAGAGAAGAAAGTAGAGTGAGGCCATCAGGGTGTACAAGCAACAACCCTTATACTATGGAATCAATACGCGAGCCACCTCATCAATATAACAGCACTATCTGCTCTAGATCTTTGACACCCTGAAAATCATCAACCCGACCTCTTTAGGGTCGCGGTCCCTAATGGTTATTAAACAGAACGAATGAATTTCCATGCCATGGGGTTGCCACCCCAGCCAGACCCCCCTCCCCGTTCCTCCGCGAAGAAGCTAATCTCCCTAAGGGATACAAGAAAGGAAGAAAAAAAAAGAAAGAAAAGCCAAAGAAGAGTCATTCCGGACGGGTCCCTACGGACGAAGAAGCTGATCCCCTTCCCGGTACAAAGAATCGGGGGTCGTAAGGGGCGAGAAAAAAAAAATCAATCTCAAAAAAAAATACCCAAAAATCGGCTCTTGCAACGTGCTGAGATCAAGAGTCGATAACAGGCAGGTCCTTTCAAAATTCGTCTAAGCGTCACAGACAGGCCGTACAGCACCCATTCGGCCGGTACCTACGATATTGAAATATCCATAGCTATCGGCTAGGCAAAAGCCACGCAAAGTCTGCACACAGCCAAGGAACTGACGGAAGGCGAACGTTAAGAAGTCAGAACAGGCTGTCGCGCGTATCCCGGTTCCTGAGGAACGCATATAAGTCAGACGTCGGAACCCGCAACTGGTTGACGAGCTGGCGCGATTAAAAATTCAAACTCGGCAACAATATATGCTGCCCGTGAGTGTTTTATGCAAACGAGTGGTCAACCGGGGCATTGTGTGCGCATAGCTGGGCGATTATACGGCTGAAAATTGGGAGCCGCGGTAAGTGATGTCCGGCTGGTAGGGAATCGCGGCGTCCTTACTAAGTGGACCGTTAATCGATATAGCGCTAATTCAGGATAAACGTAAGCGCCGAGGGTGCCTCGCGTTTATTATGTAAATTGTCTGGTATTTATAGCCGGATTGGGTGCAATCACTGTGCCGGTAATTGCACGAGGAACGGTCAATACTTATCCGGGGGCCCCCGGAACCGGTTGCTCCGGAGGCAGAACTCCGGACACTGACGGATATGACATTTCTGAAGTTCGTAGCAATCTCTCTCTCTCTCTCTCTCTCTCGCATAAGCGCTCGCTCGCTCTCTCTCTCTCTCTCCACTACGTCATACTCTCTCGCTCCTACAATCTATATATCCCTCTCTCTTATTACAAGCCCAGCGCTCCGCCTCGTACCACGATCGCCACTCTCCGGTCCACGAGGACTCCTTGCCTTCCTCTTCGTCCTCCCCCCTGACCCCACCGCCAACACATCCCCCTTTCCGTATCGTTTTATTTCATCCCAGCCTCTCTTGATACTAGCGCCAAGGCAGGAGAGAGAGAGAGAGAGACAGACGTAGCGTCTAACTTACTTTTATTTCACTTCAGCTCCTCTCTCGCAAAGCCCAACAGAGACCCCGGACGTTCCTCCAAATTTTTTTTTATTTTTTTTTTCTTCAACATTCCCTCCACGTGGCACCAGCCAACGTGTCCAGCGTACGTCGGTCTGTCGCTCGGTTGGCCGTGTCACTTTCGAAATTGAAAACTGGATTATCGAGAAACGGCTGCGATCCCCCCCCCCTCCTCTTCGGGCCCCTTTCACGCGATCCTCCCACCGAGTATCTCCGACGTTCGAAATTCACGTGGAACCTCGCGAGATCGACCGGTAGCAGCTTCGATCGGCTGTACCGATATGAATAAACGACCCGATAACGATATTACGCGCAGCACGTGTTGCGCAAAAATTTTTACTACCCAGGAATGGAATGCCGATTGGATCCCGTGAGTTACCGGGAGTCGCGTTATTCTTCGGCGACCTCCGCAAGGAGCGCCGACTCCTTTCGCATTGCGCTCGCGTGTCGTCTATCTCGGTAGGTGCAGAGTCTCATGGCCACAAGCAGTTTTCCTTACGGCTCCTACCAAGATCCGTTCAGCAGTGCCGATTGTCTCGCTAAAGGTTAACGCGAGCGAGTCCCAATGAATCGGGACGTCAAATGACAATGTAACGAGCCTACGGAAAGATTCGGAGCTTACTAATTAATTAACCTGGGATGTTCTCGCATAGGTAGAAAACATCGACAAGACTGCCCGACGCTTGTTAATACGTAAGCTGGGCGTGTATCTGCGGTACGGGATGAGGTAGAAGCTCGATAAAGGACCCGGTGACTGGGATAAGAGAAAAAGCCCCGAGAGCACGTATATGGACGATATCTACATATATGGACGTGCGTATAGAGAGAGAGAGAGAGAGAGAGAGAGAGAGAGAGAGAGAGAGAGAGAGAGAGAGAGAGAGAGAGAGAGAGAGAGAGAATCCCAGGATCCGTCCGCTGGACTATTAACCATTATTAATTAGACCGATGTGGTGATTAATAGCCTGTGTTAAGCGAACGTAGCTGCGTTTTGTGGACGGGTGTACGGGAGTCCCTTGGCTCGCTGCGTTCATGACCACCAACATGGCTTTCGCTACCGAACTGGAGCAAAGTGAAAAAGAAAAAAAAATTAAAGATACCAAGAGAACAACGTACAGTCAGAGCCGTGTGCGGATGGACGGACGTACCCTGTGCTGGGCCTGGCCAAAAGGTGCGCTTTTGTTTCTTTTATCGAGATGTCATTAATTAGCCATAATTAACGGTGCAAAATTATTCAAACTCATGAGAGTAACCCGGCACGCAAGACCCCATAGCCGTATTAGAATTCCATGAGATAACCCGATACCCGACCCGGTCGACGAACTTTGATAATATTGCCTCACGAAATTTCACGTTTAATCGCTGCTGATTGGCGGAATCTATTTCCAGCCAGAGTACCAGCTGTGGATCCTTTAAAGTTGATCCAGATCATTCGTACACGTTGGATCGTCGATCGATGATAATTAATGCTTGAAATATCCTTTCTGACCGATCGTAACCGATTTGATGACGAGTTTCTGTGCTTCGAGACAGGCTGATCTTGCGATATCTAGATATGCCTAACCTACCTTCCGTACAGTCGGATCGGTAAGTTTGTCACAGATAAGGAGAGAGAACGCGAAGAAAGAACTGAAAAAGGAACAGGGGGGAACATTTTCACCCACAGGCCGTTTCACAATCAGAATTTAGTCGACCCACCGAGCAAGTGACAACTCGGACAATCTAATCTGAAATACCGGACTACGATCTCAGAGCGTGTGCCGTTAGAACAAACGCTTCTAAATACCTGACCAGGTTCTGTATATACGATATTATTTTATTTCCTTTTCTTTTTAGTACATCGTTCACCTCCCACCAACCGACACAGCAATGCAGCGGCTCTTTATGCCCAGCGTCCGCGTGTATCGGTGCCCCGGTGCGTATCGCTGATGGTTATTAATTACCAGCAATGACTCTCGATAAAAGGCATTAAATCGATCGAATTGTGAAACCACCCAAACTGGTTGGGCAACGTCAAACCGCGCGCGGATTCCTAAGAGCGATAATTACCTCCGATCCGGTATAAAACTCGCGAAAAAATGTTCCATTGTAAATTTCACAGTGTAAGGACGCTGAGAATATGAAAAATTAAAGAGAAAAAAAATAAGAAAAAAATTTTTCACAAAAAATTTTTTTTACAAAATCATTCATCCATACCAAAAAAACAAAACTACATCTGCAATTTTCCACGTACACGCGTACCAACGTGTCGCTAGGAAAAACTAAATAGATCCAGGAGTCCGAATTTTCGAAAGACCCGTCGACGAGTAACGGGCAAAGATATCGCGGAGTAAAACGAGCGTTTACGAGCCAGTCTCAGATAAGTATCTGTATCCTTGACTAAATCGTGACTAGAAGCCCCTCGCGAGCGCCGATCGCCGCGAGAGAAGGAGTCAGTGCATTACGCCGATACAGTGGGCAACATTGTTCCTATCGGGATACAAATTGCTTGGAGCCAAAGCGCCGAGTCTCTCTCTCTCTCTCTCTCTCTCTCTCGCGCGCACTCGACAGAGAAATGAGACTTGCGAGTCCTCGAGCATAGTGGATCTACGTGTACAGTAGGTACGTAGACTGAGAGAGAGAGAAAGAGCGAGAGAGAGAGAGAGAGAAATTAAGAGAAAGATGATTATAATTCGAAAGCGAACAGCTTAAATGCTTCTGTTATGTTTATAGAGGTGCAGAGACTGTATAGTGAACTGTAGCATGTACTATATATTTATATTTATATATATAGAGAAGAGTAGAACCTCGTGTCCCTCTCCTTTTGAAATATATATATATATATATATATATATATATATAACCAGTCATATATATACACTATCCACGTATAATATAACATGGCGGTGTTCCTTATGGTGTGTGTGACTGTGACAAGCAGTGGTACCACATTCCTAACACTAGCTCCCTTGGGCCTGCACAGTGCACGGCAGCGCGCTCTCTCTCCTCAGCCAGGAGTCGATCTAGAGAAGGATACGAGCCTTGGCTAAGTACGTTCAAAAAAGGACCCGACAAGATCATCCTGCGGGACCGAGGTGTCGGTTCTCGAGATCCACGGGCAGTCTGTGGCTTTGAACGGCATAGTTCGTGGACCGTGCGATATGAATAAAATTGAAAATTAAAAAAAAATTTCTCAAAAAACGACTCGCGAAACTCGTCCAATTCGAAGCGAGAGATCCTGAACGTTAATGGAGGCGAATTAAAGACAACGCTACGTGCTTGTTCCGTAGGCACTAAATTTTCGAAGGATACATATATATATATACTACTAGTGAGTCTGAGATTGGTACACGGGAGCCAAAAGGATGAGCTACCTACCTACCTACCTACCTACTACGAAGGTAGGACCAACCAAGAAGCCAGACCATTACATAGCGCTACTGCAAGAGTAGAGAGCAGCCAATCTATATGATAAACAGTCTAGTTATATGGCGAGTTAGTTAGACTCATCTTCGATCATCCAGCATCCGTGTCACTCTCGGTGGACTCGCGTGGTTTAAACAGCAGGATCTGGACCGCGAGGAAGTAATCCGTCCGAAGTGACGGTACAGAAATTTTAAGGTTTATCGAATTTTTATTTTTTTTACCCCAATCCCGAGATGAATTTTCAAGAGACACGAGATTAATGGTACAGACGAGTCAAGCGGCTGTCGAGTCAAAAGTGCCTTTTGCGCATCGCCAAGAGCAAGTCTGTGTAATATATACTCGTGCGCAAGAAGAGGGCCGGTGAGTGTTGGTACTGGAGGGAAGCCGAAGAAAGAAGGGGGAGAGGGGGGTGACACCCCTACGGTTCTCCTACTTTTCTTCTGTATGGTGAATTTATTTAAATTGCGAGCAATGTTCCCTCGTGTTCAGCAGCTTCTTCGGCGCGGAGTAGAAATCGAAGAAAAAGATAAGAGTGAAGAGACTCGCACGGGAGTTTATATATATATATATATTGAAGGTCTGAGCACCAGGGTGGACCAGGACAGTGGAACGATGCGTCCTCGTCGACGTAGTCCTTTCCTTCGGCTCCTACCTCCCGCCCCCCCGGCCTCCCACTGCTCCTCCTCGTGTACGGGACGTTGTCCACCGTAGCGAAAGGCTCACCTTTACTACCATTTTTTTTTCTTAATTTCTTTTTTTTTCATCCTGTTTTTCCTTACCTGCTCCTTCTTCCTTTCTTTTTTTTCTCTTATTTTTATTTGGCCCTGTTTTGTTTAAATAACCGGGTCCCCCTCGTGAGAACGCGACTTTTTGAACCACCCTCGGGGACCCCCATCACGCGTACCACCACTACCTTTTTTTACATATACATGTATATGTATATGTATATAGGTTAGTTCCTTCTCCTCCACTCGTTCTCATCGTCCTTAGACCTTCGGTACCGGTGAAATAAGAAAATTCGCCAATGGCTAATCAATTGATCATTTTTCGTACTGACTCGAGCTCATCAGGGTTCATAGCGCAACCAGCCGGATCTAACGGATCCAAGCACGTTACTGCCTACACTTTGTACCTGGACACTTGGAGCTATCCAGCTGTAACAAACTATTCCAGCATGAACAGCTGGCGCATAGCTCACTGACCGAGCCCGATAATAAACTTGCAAGCGTAATTTCCCTAGCGTGCAGAATGCCTTTGCTTTCAGCAGCTAATCACTTTCTTTTTCCAGTTTTCTCAGATTGCACGCGGACACGCGGCTCCTGGTTAACGAGCCATCGAGTACGAAGAATGATCGATGCGTGAACGATTTCGATCGTCAGGCTGCAAGATCGAGAAAAGGCAAGTGAAAAGGGGGGGGAAAAAAAAGAAAAATTTATCCAAATTCAAAATATTCATTCGGGCCGAAGAAATTTTTTAAAAACTTTTTTCACACCCGATACACCGATCGCGTAATATTTAATTTTCCCAATAGTTCATCGAGCGATCGATAATACGACCAGAGTCCAAAAACCAGACGTAATATTTTTTTTTCAAAAAATCAACAATTCAGTTCAAACTCAGTGCTACGTTCGTCTAAACGTATAATCCGGCCAATCTACGTTTAACGTAAGTACCTGCCTGGTTACGTAGGAAGAGGCTGTAAATATAAATATAAGGAGACGTGTCCTTCGACACGTGAATAACGAAAGCCTCACAGAATGATCTACGAGTCGAGGATCTGAACCCCGCGATATATCAAAAAGATAAAAAGACTTGATCCGCCTAAAAAAATCAAATTTGCAATTTCGCACGTTAGATCGTTCGATCAAAGTCGAGGTTACGTTCGGGTTATTTTTCTCTTCGAAAAACGCGAACGTTCGCGCTAGACTATGCATCCCAGTTAGAACTGTCATTCTCCGGCAATTACCTGCCAGCAGGAAGTAAGCAGGTACGATCGAGCGACTTGACACAATAGGACCAGAGTTTGTCCCTACGATGTCCCCAACGGGACGTTTCAGTCGGTAACCAAAGTAATCGCGCACAGTGTCAACATCCCGATAACCAGAATAACACAGGATTTCGTACTGTCCTCGATACCGACTTGCATACTGTACATCGGTTATAACCGACCACCCGGTACATGTATATCAAGCGCGCAAACGATTCGTATAATACAATTAGTTAGCGGCGGTTCACATTACGACTTGATCGACCGTACCCGAATTCTGATACGGTCCGACCGCTCCCGCAGCTTTCTTCATCCAACTGGACCGACTCGCAGCTATGTACACAACCTATGTACGTGACCGCGCGCGTGGGCAGTGATTTACGAGTTGCTGCCTCGGGCGGGTTTTTTTTTTTCGACCGACGAAGAAAAGATACGAAAAAAATAAAAAAATACCTTAAAGCTCCTCGTTTTCAATGGAATATAAATAAAATTTTCACCGCTACCGTAATGCCCCATCGCTCGTGTCTCTTTATCAAAGATTCGGGCCATGCCAGGTGGGCGTACCTGGGCATTTGCCCCTCTGCGTGGAGACGAAGGAAAAAAATAATAACAATGCCAATCCTTTTCTTCCATACGAAAGAAACTAGTGCATCATTGATTGTAAATTAATTAAAAAAAAATCCAAATTTTTTTTCACATTAACTTCCCCCCACCATCACTATACTATCTGTGGTGCATCTGGATGTCCTCCAGAGCTTGAAATAGGCAATTCTATTATATAGTCGCGGCCCGAAGCTATCGGCAGGACCGATTCTTGTCCTTTACCGAACGTCGGTATATCTATATAGATATATTACATACAATAGCCAGCGAATCTATAGAAGTGCGTACGATTCGGCGTCTCCTCGATTTATGACTTTGTTTAAATCCTACGGAGTCCCCTGTGCAGCCCAACGCCTTTTCGAAATTCTTTCACCATACTGTACTCGAGGGTAATCACGTAGACTCGATCCGATTGGTCAAAATCTTCGTCACTGACACGAGCCATTGAGATGGCCATTCCCGAAAAACCGATTCAAAAATATTTATTGGTCCATCCATAAATTTGTCATATACATATATATAAATTTTCAAAAAGACAGATAACAAAAAAACCATCGTACAGACCGAACAACGATAATGGCATAGAATTGCTAAGAGTCCTATAACGTCGAATATTTACCCATCCGAGATACCAGGCAACTTCATTTTCCCCTGAGGCCCATTGTTTATGCACTGGCGTAAAAGACGCGGATATATATGTATATATATATATATATATATATATATACACGAACGAGAAGACACACGTGGCCCGACGTACCTATAGAAAAAGAGACGAAGAACACGGGTGGATTTCCCGCAAGGATAGCCATCTATAATTCAAGGCGTTACAAGTAAACGGGCACGGGAGAGCATAAATCTCGTGGGATCTTTCAATAGCAGTTAGTTTCCGTATTTCCAAGCAATGGCTGTGCGAGTAAGAGAGAGAGAGAGAGAAAGATATATAGATAGATAAAAGGAGAGGGGATCGAAGCGCCGCTCCTTACGTTACGTTCGCGCAACCGCGAGACTTCACCGCTCATGGGAATTTGAATAAGAGCCGGTTTCAGTTTAGAATGGGATTACAATATTCAGATTGGCTCCGCTCGAGTGACTGTACCGGGCGAGATTACAAAGTGAAATGACCGCGGATCACTGTCCTCGGTCAGGCTACCACTTGAGTTGAAGAAAAAAAAAAAAAGAAGAGGGGGAGAGAAAGAAAAAGAATAGATAAAGAAACGAAAGAATCAAGATGGGTGAGAAGAGAAGGAAAAAAAAAAAAATTCCATGTGGTCCAGCAAGAAATCCACCACTCCCCCCCTCCCCCCACCCGCTTACACCGTATCAAAGCCATGAAAATATTTTTCTAATTTTTTTTTCACCCAAATCGTCCGTCTCCCCTTCGAGCAAGCTCAGCGAATAGCGCACCGAGCCCTAACGAGGCTGAACGATATCGGCAGCGGAGGAGCCAGGAAAAAAAAAAGAAGAGCCCCTCGTTACCGACACAGTCGACGTACGAAATCCAAGCACAGCGACGAGGGACTGTGACGTATTTCCTGTGAAGCTGCGGCTTTGCCGTATCGCGCGTACGCGAATTTGTATTTCCCGCCGCGTCTAAACGCCGAGGATGTTTGCTCGCGAGTCGCGCTCGAGCGACCAACGGGGAAGCGGCGGCTCGTAAAGATGCTAATTGTAAGAATAAAAAATAAAAAGTCGTGGCTTATTGAAAAGCGTTAAATTACGAAGAAGCTAAGCGATGCGTTCATACGGATAATTACGATTCGCAACTCTACAATCTGCAGTTAGATAATATACGGTTAATAGGCGCCCCCTGTCAGCCGAGCTACCACTTATTACCATAGTTACCTCGTAGCCGCAGCGACTCCTTATGTCCACGTCACAGTGCTACTTTAATGGCATTATTCGCGACTGCCTTCAGACCCCTGTGCAAGTATACCCAGAGATGCACCTTGCAGCATCCTCATGTACCTTATACGGACCCATGCTTCCATGTAGTCGACGATTTCCAAATTTAATGCCCACGAATCAAGACAATCATGCATATATATATATATACACGTATATATATGTATATATATATATACAGACTCTGAAGAGACAGGAAGATGCCGTATCCTATCTCCCCCGATACCAGAAGCAGCCAAACGCCTTTTCCGATCCTAATCCGAGAAACGCGTTACGTACGCTGAGAAGTGTAGACCGCGCGTGCTCTAGTGAACTTTTAGTCACGGCCACACCCAGCCTCCGTCCGCAAGGCTGGACCACTCGCGTACACCCACACCTCTCCCACCCCCCCCCCCCCCTATACACTTTCCTCGAGATATTAGCAGCTAACGGGTGACGAATTAAAAAAGGATTACCCGCCTGTGACATACCGTGACTGAATTACGTAACTTCGAGCAGATATGACTAATCCGTGGCCTAATGACGAATTGGACGGTATACCTATTAGCAGCTATACATTAATTTATCTCACGAACCTCATAAATATTACGATTTTTATACTATATATATATATACAGAGCCTTCACGATTTCGCGTGACTATCGTTAGTCCGGCAGTTTGAATCGCGACATTAATCGTCCTGCCGAATTAGCATCTCGGCGATCGGTCACGGGAAGACGTTAAGCGCCCGATGAAAAGCTCTACCCTTGAAAAATTATCGAAAAGGTACAATTAGCTTGTCGTCGAGAGGATCGAAGTTCGTCGAAAGATTTTCACGAATGTGGTCGCTGGCTGCACAGCCGTTATTCGGCCTGAAGCGTGTACGATGGTATTGGCGGGAAATTTGAAAAAAAAAATTATACAGTAATCGCGACGGAGATAATTGTCTTGTTACTCCACTGTGGTATTCTATTGATATATATACATATACCATATCACCTATAACGTACTGTACAGTGTTATGTACTATGGGAGCGGGCATATACGAGGTATGGTGCGTATCGGCCGCTCTCGTATGGTATTTAAATAGTTTTATAGCGTTCTTGTAGGCTGCCTTGTGTAGGAGCGTTGTGCAACCGTGAATTGCCTGTAGGTACGCGAGACAATACCACGACACGTTGGATATCCTGTTCGGCTTATTAGGGCAAGGTGGCCAGCCTTGCCACTTTGATACTGCTGGTATCAATGATAGCATTATACTCCGCGAGTCCGAGCTATGCCATTTATGATATAACGTTAGCCAACGGCAATTCCCTGTATTACTATAGAGACACTATATGTATATATAGATATATAAAGTTCCAGCGTGTTAAATGAGCGCCAGATTCTCATACCGTGTGGCATCCAGTGTATAATTGAGAAAAATGTATCGTTTCAGGGATCGGGAAGTGGTAGAGATGCCGATAGGGCAGAGGGAGAGTCAAATTTTACGTATGAAATTAATGTGAGCATTGGTAAGCGTGGGTGAGGTCAGAGGTGATAATAATAATTTTTTGTATTCTTCGGCTTTGACTGGTGGTAAATTTTTTGAAGATCCAATACGATTCGTGGGAATTTTCATTCCAGACGTTGGTACGAGTCTGAGATTATTTTTAATGCATGGCGTCGTTACGTTGTCGCCCTTCTTCATCCATTCGGAGAGGACACGGTAGATGTTAGCGAGAACTCCGCTATACGTCCTTATCCGTAGGAATTGTTACAGGCAACGTGCCTCGTCCGTCACTCTCTGCTCGTCCGACTCTCTTTTTCTCCTAATCTCGCGCTACCGCCGTCCTTATCGCGGGTGGCGCTCCGATCGCCAGTGCCGTAACTATTGCGCGAATTTTCGAGCTCCTCGCGGCGATAACGAAGATTTTTATTGCGCGCCCTTCGAGCACCGTGAGACGTTGCATCGATGCCGTCGTGTTCGAACGGGTGTAAAATAAAAAAAGAATAAATTAAACGCTCCCAGTTATAACGGGTGTAAAATCGTGAATGAATATTTTTATCGCGATTTCCTATAACCTCGTGCGCCGTAAAATTCTATGAGCGCCTCTACGTTAAAACCGACCCTCGATACCGCGCGTACAGCGCAATAGGAATTCAATGGGTAATCCCGTGCGTGGTTCTCGGTTGCGATGCGATCGATTCGAAAAAGCTCTCTCCTCGGTACGTCGAGCCACCCCGTAACGCGGCCATTGCCATTCGTTCAATTTCGTTTAATGTCGTCGTATTTGCCATTTGCGCGAGCAGCTAATCGTAACAGTGGCGTACATGCAATAATTTTCCCCGGGCCCCATACACATTGATATATTGAAACAGCTTGAAGATCATCGACGTACGTGGATTTGAGTGTATTTGTGTGTGTCTGTATATACATAGATATGTACGAGTATACAATACCCATATATTATATGCGTATACATACGTCTCTATATACCAGTATACGAGGCACCAGCTACGATAAATAACTTCACGGCGGCCATTACTTGTCACTCACCCTACCGAGTGTCACCCCCCCCCCCCACCCGGTTCCAAGCTAGTCGAACACTTCGGAATGAAAAGGACGCCAACGCCCCTCGCGAGAATAGGAGGAACCTCGATGGCGGAGCTTTGCGCCCCTCGGAGGCGCCGGAGCTTTTTCCCGTTCGCGAAGACTCGTTCCGACTCCGCTTGGGAGACTTCAGGAGATGCCCGCGCGAGGCTTACGGAAGAATCGTACGCGAGGAAACGAGCAACGAAGCGCAAGTGGGTCTCTCGTTGATGATTTATACGTTCAGACGAGTCCAAGCGTTAATTCGCAGGGCGTTCGTAAAGTCTGAGTAAATTAGGTGTCGACTGGTGCGCAGTGCGCATGCGCACTGTCAAAGGCGTCCTTACGTCTCCGAGGAATACGCGTTAGGCGTACGAACGACTGCGCGTGCGCGAGATGTGTTTGCGCATTGGACGTAACTCGCGCATGCGCATCGCGCCGGCTGTATTGACTTTGCTTTACGGCTTCTGTAGGTGGTTGTAAAAGTATATACGAAAGAACGACACTGTAGCGAGGTATAATATATATATATATATATATATATATATATATATATATATATATATAATGTACAGGAAGCTTGCAAGTACTCAGTATAGGTAGGCTAGCAAGAGCGGAACCTGGTAACCACGTGAAAGACAGAACAGAGAGAGAGAGAGAGAGAGAGAAAGAGAGAAAGAGAAGGAGATGCCTCCACACGCGAAGTGAGTGTCTTACAATTGATTTTCACGCCACTTTGATTTATTCGAGCGCGCCACCGTCGCACGTTTTTCGAGCCCACGGGGCAGTAATGGAGGCCCGCCAACCCCCCCCCCCCCCCCTAAAGATTTATGGACTTCCCAGCCGATTCTTTTTAGATTGGCCGTGGCTTTTTCTACCGTCCCTTTTTTTTTGCCGCGGAATCTCCTCTCCCTGGGACGCGCGCCGCTTTCGCTCGAAACAACACGAAATATACGAGGAGCGAAGCTGCGCCGTAGTGAAGCACGACACAGTAGGTCCCACTATACACGGTATACCTTCGTGAATTACATGCTACCCGTATACCTCGTATCTTGCGTCTCCTAGAAGAATATTGTATCGTGCCGCGTCTAGGACTCAAGGTATATTACGATAACGAATAAACGTCGAAATAGCCACACAGTAGGGGGGAGGGCGAGGGGGTCTGCCGAAAGAAAGGATGAAAAACCATTGTCAAAGAGGGACGAACGTCAATATCTCACGGGTCTCACGTGTAATTCAATTCCTAACCTGAAACGCTCGTCGACGTACAGAGAGAAGCTCGAAGCTCAGGAAAGCAGGCAGACAGGCAGGCAGCGGGAGCTACCCTTTCTAGATAGATGGATAGGATTGGTCCTTGATTGCCAGGGGGTTGTTTCCCGGAGTCGGGTGGGATGGCGAGATCGCAACCAATGATAGAGGCGCAGCTGCCCCTCGAGCTCGACGAACCCCCCGACGACGGTTGGGGGGTCATGAGCGCGAGCGAGGCGTTCCGCAGCCGGCAGAGACCGACGGCGTTGCCACCAGCCACCCTAAAAACTAATGCCACCGGCACCCGATAGTGGGACATTGCCGGAGGGTAGAGCAGCCACCCAGTAGCTTGGAAAAGGATTAGAGGAAGCAGCCGAACGTTCCTGGGCTTTATACGCGCCTATCGTGCCAGAATGCGAATCCAGAGACAATTATTCCGACCAGCAATCGACGTGGATTAAAGTGTCCTCAACCCCTGGTGCCTATTTACAGGAGACCTAGACAAAGGATCAAACTCCTCCTCTCGCTGTACGCCTGAACCTTCTTAACGACCCCCCGTACTCTATCTCTCTTGACTGTTACCAGTATACCATAATAAACTACCTATACCTACACCCGGACCCTCCGTCAACCCACTTCAGCTTCCGTCTCAACTTCATCGTCGACCTCGGCACCGACGCTTCTCAATTTCTACCAATAAAGACAGTCGATTGCAAATCTTACAAACGACCAATGTACACACACGAGCCGACCAAGTCGACTACGGCTGGCTCTCTGGTATACACGGGTTACCTATATAGATGCCTAGACAGGCTGTACAGTGACTATGTAGGTAGGTACTGGATCAGGGTACCAGGTACCCAACTCCCGTATACACGATACATTCGTCGAAAGTGCAGAGACCCACCAGGAGAGTCGAGGACGTAAACCTGTTCGACTTGAGAGCATGATCGGATCCAGGGTTCGGTTCAGGCATCGAGTTGGACTGCGCCTTTAGCGCTATCGCCGGGACAATTATTAAGCTTTGCCGATCGGCCGTGGATCGGTGAGTTTAGGAGAGCCATTGCGCGCTAACCGGTCCCGCTTCTCGGCTACTAGACACATGGTTCCTTGGTATAGACCCAACGGAGTATACATAGAGCAAGATAAGTAAGTAGGTAGCAGACCTAACCCGACCTACTCAGCCACCATATAACCCACGGACCTCTAAACGCGGGTGAATTTATTTAGTAAATTTATGCGCTCTAACTCTGTTCGCCATACAGTCGGAAGCAATTTACAAGTTAATAGGTTATCCGATTCGTTCGGTGCCTTCTTGAATCTTCCGCGGGATTTATTTCGGACTCCCTACGCCCATCTAATTGGCTCGCGCCAACTTCTCCCTTCTGCAACCTCGGCACTTGGCTGTCTCTCTCATCCGCCGTCTCGTACACCGAGGGTCTCCCTTCCCTCCCGAGGACCAGGGTACCCGGAACCTACCAGCTCAGCCGGAAGTACCTTCGACGCGTTAAAATACCAAGATTCATCCATGAGCAACGTCAACCCAGCGATTCTACATGACGTCTCGACAGACCACGTGCTCTATGGTCAAAGTCTTTGACGGAAACCCCCCCCCCCCTCCTTCTTCCTCTCTATCTCGCTCCTTCGTCCTCTCGCCGTAAACATTACACGATCTCATGTGGGCCGTCGTATTCAAAGTGTGAACGATGCAAATTTCGATTTCATGAGCGGAATTTTCAAGGAAGCTGAAAGATGGATGGAGCACACCGCCGTGTACCGGACAATACGACGAAGAAATTTGCATCTGGTACATAATTCAGTCGCCGTTCTTGCCTCCCAACATGTCGTGAATGCTGCTCATAGAGAGCTGGCAGCCTGTCAAGACGATACTTCTAAACGCATAACGTCTATACGAAATTCCCATCGCGCTGATCGGACATTACTCGTACGTTATAAATTACACGACTGTCCACGTACACGTGTGTGTACACTGCCGAACAATAATGGCCTTTTCCCGTTTAAACCGTACACATGGTAACGCCATTGATTTACAATGGCACAATCGATCCGGGAGTTTTCTTTTTTGACAGCCCACGAGCAATAAAACCCATAGCAAATCGCACGTGGTGTTTCGTAAAATTTCATAAATACACGTTGAAAAAATATATCCAATGCAAAACCATACATATTTCCTGACAAAAATTGTATATGAAATTTCAATGACACGTGGTAATTGTTAGGTTGTTTTCGATCTGTCAAAAAAAAATGCACGTGCTCTCTTTATACGCTGCAAATATTTTTCTATACTTCCAAAGACACCCGTTCCCGTCCAGATAAAATAAAGTCAATATTTCGAAGCTCTAGTATGCATATACATATACATATATATATATATATATATATATATATCGTTCTAAATCTGAAATATTGTCTAGTAGAAATTTTTCGATCTGCCCATACATTCGCGTGTATCGAGAGCTGATCGAACCTCGACTCCTCGGGTGAAAGTAGGAACGACACGATCGGCATTCTGGCATGTATATGAAGCCTTTAACGCCTCGGACAATACGGGTGGCGTACACACAAGGGCAGACAATGCTCTCGGCAGTACGGGGCAGCAACTATTCATTTTCCTGGGGCAGATGCCGTAGATAACCCCGCGAACCTCTTCGGCTACCTGAAGAGACCGATAAGATCGGATCGGGTCGACTCGTCGCAAAATACACTTTGGCTCCTCGACTATATATATATATATACATATATATATATACGACTCTCAAAGTCCCTCCGAATGGCGCTGCCCGGTTATTCGTTCTTTGAGTCTTACAGAAAGTCACACATACACGGTATGGTTATACCACGCCTACGCTTTCTTATATACGTACACAGCATCTATAGTCATATGGATAAGAGATTAATACACGAAACTTTTTCTCGTCTACGCTGATACGATTGCAAGACAGCTGATACACGATTTTGATTTTGATAACGTGATTCTGAATGCCTGTTTGAGAATATATATATATAGTACCCTGAACAACGAATCGCAGAAGCGGCATGAATTTGAATATTTCAGGCACGTTCCGCGTACGTGTGTTATAAATTTGACCGCGGTTTGCGAAATGGAGTCGGAGAATCGACGCGAAATCCCTTGTTGCCTCCTGCGAACATTATTTTTCCCTTCGAGTTGGCCATCTTTTTTCTTTTTTTTTTTTTCATTCCCTGCCCGCCCGTATTCCTTGATAACGTCGAGGCTCCTGAGGTCACGACCTTTCGTACCAAGGACTTTCGGCGAACCTTGGCCCGTGGGATTATCTCAAAAAATTTTTTATTTTTTTTCTACATCCCAATGAGCAACAATAAAAACGTATGACAGACGTGAAATTGAAATTTTAACGTTTTTGGCAACGGCGGGAAGAGTGGGGGGGGGGGGGGGGATTATAACAGTACCGTATAACTGACGCCATTTCGGTGGCAACGAGCGACACCCCGGGGATCCCACCCCTTACCGAAATATACGTATCCACCCCTGGAGTGTAAAAAAAAATTCAAAAATTTTCCCAGCTGTTGCCCGCTATCTGCCCGTGAAATCAAAGATGGCGACGGTTCACGGGGTTTCAACCCTTGCTATCTGCCCCATCAGCCCAGCATTCGCCGTTCTGCCCCAGGCCGTAGGCAGCGAGAGAGAGAGAGAGAGAGAGAGAGAGAAAGAGTAAATCCAGAAGAGACACCCATACACGTGTATGTTGACTATACCATAATATACCATGTGCCCGACATTATTATACGATACTTAAAACCTAACGCGCATATACCTGGTGGTCGCTTTGTTTCCCAGATCGTATCGAGTCTCTTTTTAGACGACACATCTGTGAGCGATACGTTCGGCTCCCATGGTTCACTAAAAATGTAACACATTGTTGCCAAAGGCATATGCCTTTCGGGGTGTCCTTTGTTAGCTGCAAGGCACTTTACTGCACTCGAGAGCTTTCAACGATTCAAACGACTTTAAGCTCACGTACCGATACGAGTTCACGTGGCTCCGGTGACTTAACAATGACGACGGACGCGAAAAAAAAAAAGAAAAAAACCTCGTCAACCTGCTCGAGATATTAATTTAAACAGCGATTCGAATTTCCCGCGTCTACCCTTTACCAAAAAATACGACCCCCCCCCCGTTCCACAGGGTCCCGGCAATTTCCCAAAGTGCGCGACCATCAATCAAAGGCAACAGGGGGCTGCGCTTCCGTGCCGATCGGACAACCGGCAATCGCGGCTGATGGCGTTACCAAATCACTACCGTACGATTCTTAATCGACTCGAGAGCCGAGACGCGCTGCCGGCGCAACGAAATAATCGTCGATAGCTGGTAATCGGCTATAATTCTACCTCGTGACAATAAAAACATCCCCCTTTCGGGACGCGTCGATTCCTCTTTGGGGTGGACGAACATCGAAATTACAGGGTACCTCGTCGGTTACACGTAAAGCATCCCTGCCATGGAATATTTTAAACGGATACATTTTTTATTAGCCACCCCACCCCACCCCCACCCCCACTAATCAACCAACCCCTAGTCAAATAACAAACACTCGACTGTTCTCCGGCAAACTAACACCCCCCTTCGGTAAGTATCTCGAAATGCTTTTCGTACACGCATATTTCTCTTAGAGACCTTAAGGGCGATACGCACATGTTGGATATAGGACGAGAATATACAGTTCTAAAAGTCTATATATATATATATATATATATATATATAAAGGAGACCACCTATACGCTCGCCTACGATATATATTGAAGTGAGTGATAGGTGGGCGGGTCAGTTCGTCACCACGTCACAACATTTGTGCCACATTCCCTGGCAGGTCCGAAAACCCATAGGAAAGGGCGGGAGATGCGTTCGGAGCGTTAATTTCCCGCGAGTGTGCTACGTCACTCGATCGACGAGAACTCGGCAGAATTATTGATCTGACACGGAAGGGGGGGGGGGGGGGCAAGTAATAAAAAAAAGAATGATTGACCAGTAAACAGAATAGATTCTCAACTGTATGAAAAAGAGAAAAAGGTATAATACAGTGGGGGGGCGATCGAACAAGAAACGTCTTGAGTCGTAGACCGAAGTCGACGTGTGTATCAGGACGTGTTTACTAACCTGGGGTATTTTGCTGGGGCGCGAGCGTGTCTAACGCGAGCGTGGCAAAAGAAGGGAGGGGGTAAAAAAAAGAAGAGGGAGCCACAGTCTCGAATTTCATGATACTATATCAGCCAGTGAACCTCGTTGCCACGAATCGTGCGAATGTGTAGTTTTAATCCACTCGTCCCCCCCTCCGCCCCCCCTCCAATCGAACGCGGCTCCATAACCAGACACAAATGGAATTTCGCGCGAGTCTACGAGCGACTCTCACGAATCGAGTATATACGATTACTGATATCGATTATACCATCCCGTTCTATATTTCAATATCCTATGTCTAATATCTGATGATTATATACATATATATATAGCATATTATATATATATATATGTGTGTGTAGCATCATATACGCAGAATTGATATTCTAAATGATTTTCCTGACGTCTAATGTGACGTAATGAAAGTCGATACTGCGAAAGCAAATGACTACGTATCTGGTTAATATAACGTGTACGCAGACGGTTGGGCGGAGAGCAGAACGCCTGATTGGAGGGCAATAACGGTGCAATTTGAAATTAATTACCTATTACTAATTAATACGGTCCACGCGGTACTCCTTAGCTCGATCAGTTATCTCTGTTCGGATATCTCGTAGAATTTCCTGCCTCAAGTTCCCAAGCTATTGGCCCGTGTACCCATTATGGCACGAGAATTACGTCTGACCGATTGGACCTTATCTTTTTCCATTCGCAGCATATATATATATATATACGTTATTAATAATAATAGTAATAGTAATAATAATAATAATATACACATGATTTAGGTACTCACGAGGCGTCGTTTTGGCTTGATGAGTGGTCGATTCTGTCCGTTCATCTTGTAGTAGAGACCGCATGCGTTGCAGAGATAGTGACCGGTGCCGTCCCGTCGCCACAAGGGCGTCGACGTCGCCCCGCAGTTGACGCACTCACGACCCTCTGCGAATATGTTTATCCCGAAGGGCTCGAGTTAGATTTTGAGATAAAAACAAGAAAAAAAAAGTAACTAACCGCGTGCTACGTCGCGAAAGCCTGGATATCCTTGCCGATCGTAATTAAAAAAATTGCTCAACGTTGATTGGTTGGTTAAAAAAAAAATCCAAAAAAGACACGAGAGACCCGGCAAGGAGTATCGTAGGGAATGAAAAAGAAAAAAAAAAGACCATCGACGAAAGCTCCTATAAGTAATCCATTACGGGAGCTTTAATTTCGACGTCTCCCAGTGCTTTAGTCAATGGGACATTTTTGGTTTTTTTTTTTTTTTTTTAAAAAGCCTCCCGTCTCACTCCCAAGAATCACCAAGGTTTACAGTCAAGTAAATTAACATGCATGCAGACATACCATTAAGCGATTACCAGAGCAAAAGCAGAATCCCATTAGGACCAGGTTAGGGATATGGGATAGTTCATATATATATATATATATATGGGATAAGTTTTGATAAATTCTCATTGACGATTGATAAGAAGCTAAATGGGATTTTAGTTGCCACCGATGAGAGGAATGAATTCGGATATGGATTTGGGATACGGTAGGATTTAACACGTGGATCCATGTGTGATACACGAAAAATGTACCTCGAGCAGCCAGGATAGGATATCTCTCCAGGATACCATATACACGTATGGTAGGTACAGATAAGTGGATAATAATTGATTTTCATCCACGAACCATGTAAAACGCCAACTTCCTGTCGACCGGCACTTCCCCCTTGGTCGCAGTCGTCATTCTAGACAATCAGCTAGAGACACGTACGCGTTATCGCGTAGCGTGTACAGAACGTAAGTATGTGATGTGATTGAAAGGAAAAATAATATATATAGGGTCGATTGGGGAGACGGGTGGGCTGGGGGTGGTAACGGGGGGGGGAGTAGTCTAATCATACATTATGAACATTACGCGTCTCGAAGAACACCTCTGGTTCGGACCTTCCTGCTTGATCGCCTTCAATCCATTTATAATTGTCATTAGGGGTTGATTTAGTCTGGAACTAATTGGAGGACGTTTCCTCCCCTATTACCCCTATAACCGATCGCGGGCTTAATTCGATTTGGGTTTTACTAGGATAGATTTTAGGGTGATAACGCGTAAGTGTCTGTTCGTCTGGAAGACCTAAGCTCGTTACGGGTATTGATAAATTTTTTTGCAGGGATTTGATATAATGAATATTTTTGGGAAAACAAAATTTTTTTTTCTTTTTTTTTCATATAAATATCGGGTACCTGGAACGGGAGTGCAAGTAGATCATTTCGTATGGACGGACCGATGTCTACGTAAATGTGTAGAGTGTTGAGTCTACGGTGCTTTTCGTGTATTTCTCGAGAGACCATAACACTGATTTATGGTAATACGATGGTTTAACCATTTGAAAAATTCTAACATGCCGAACGACGTACGGGACGCTACTACTGCTAGTGAGTGGGTTATTGATCCGACGATTGCTATAATTGAACACCTATGCTCGCTTACGAGATGGGCGGACAGTTCGACGCTGGCCTTTCAAACCATAACGCTTACGAGTATGAAGTGTTACGGACTCTATCATTTCAGAGGTACACAGAGAAGCCAGCGATTGGAAATAGCCACTGTATAATGCATTGGTCGCCCGGTATAGTTGGGGGGGGGGGGGGGGGGGGGGAAAGTT